>JAZGLO010002315.1:227500-490000 GCA_036873155.1 Biomphalaria sudanica | reverse complement strand
TCTAATCGTGCCTACCAAATCTATTAAATTTACATAATTAAAATAATTATAAATAGTTTTAAATACTAGATCTAGTCTCTATAAATACTATAGTAAAAAAATACTACTTACTACTAGTACTATACTACTTGTTGATATATGATGTATTGTTGCGTGAGTTAGTTCCCTTAGCAGATTAGGAAGTGTGTGTTGCTGTTCGTTATCTAATATGGTGGAATAAAGCCTGTGTTGTATTTTGTTTATCGGCCTTGTCGTCTATCTATTTCTACTTGTATCTAGGAGCTTCTTAACAATGACTAAATGCATGACGCGTAGGACGTAATCATCTTCTTTTTTGAAGTAACGTCTGTATTATATAAGATAAGATAAGATATACTATAAACTATAATTGTTATCTGTCTAGTCTAGTCTATAGTCTATAGTTAGTATATAAATAGTCTAGGACTAGATTGTCACTAGATCTATAATCTATACTTATACTAGATCTAGTATATAGTCTGCATGCATAGATGATAGACTGACTAGTTTAATAGTTAGTAGTAAAAAGTATGAAAAGTATTAGACCTAGTTATTACACATATTAGTCATATTTATTAGATTTAGATCTATCAATATTAAATTAGTCACAGTCACAGTGATACTGAATTATTCTGACTTACTGAAACTGAAAGTTAATGTGTATAATATTCAATTTTTTTTCAACCTTTAGAATTTATCCTTGGCCTTTCGTACTACGAACATTAGAGCACGTTCTGCTCATTTTCTTTGACTTTTTTTTACTAAAAACTAATTCTAACAAATTGAATCGATAAGACGACCGCCATACATAAATAAAGAAGCCATGTCAACAAACATAGATCCACATCACAAATCTATATATATTTGCCTTTGTCTATGATTATGAAACAAAGGCAAAATATTGGGAATATGGCAGTTTTGTACTTTTCAAAACTAAAGATCATAATTATATATTGGCTGAAATGTTAGTCCTAGAATTTATAGCTCAATTGCCGCCACTTTTGTTCACATAGATATAGTACATAAAACATATTTGTCTTCCCCCAAATAAAAATAACTTCCTACTTCCAGTCTATATTTATTTATGTCTATGATCCAAACCAACAGACATGAATTATTTGATTTAATATTTTTGAAACATAATCTCAATGGAAACTAACAGGAAATGGCTTTGTTACATATATTTGTGTGAATATACAGTTCTGTGATTAATACCTTATTCTAAAGAAAATTCGAGAAATGATTTTTCATTATTTCTAAACTTTGAAAACTAAAGATCATTATTTTTCCAAGACAGAAAAGATTGATCGAGGCGACTTCCCTTAAATCTTGTAAAAGAGTTGTACATAGAAATCTATTTATACAGGTCTGTGAACAGTTATTTTATTTTATGATGAATAAATCTCGTCTGCTAACCAAGGTCTTATTTGATGAATTTCAATGTGTGTTGTTCTGTATTAATTGGAGTGGACTTGCACGACAAGAAGTAGTACAAAATTCAAAGTGAATCAAGACATCTTTAATTATATTAACATGCACAATCAAATGTCACATAACAGTAGTGACACCGTGTCCGTTTTGCTTAGACAAGAGTTGCGCGCCTTGAACGGGCACGCTCTACATTTTAGTTTCTGTTGTTCATGGCTGACGGCCGTTTGTAAACAATGGCGTCATAGTCGCTGACCATTATCCAAAGGTTTATGTTTATCCCCCCCCCTCCTTTTGCTGTTGCGATCGTTCACTTTGTATTGATTTGATCTCATTGACCCGCATTGTTTGTTTCAATGGCACTTGTTTGTGATTCTCTGATTGAGGGCTATGAACGAGAAGGACACAATGACCTTTTATTTCAGCCTGATTGCGGCTAGAGATGCCGACTGGTTTCTGTGAATGGATTTGGTTCCTGCTTTTCCTGGACTCCTGTTTTCCTGCAATTCCTTTTTTTTTAAAATTAATTCTTTATGCACTACTGCGACAGAGTTTGAGTTTGATTTTTGAGTTAAGGCACATCGGCACAATTTAGGCAATGTCGTGCCCGTAATTCTTTAAGGATCACTCTCCCTTTATATAACAAGGTCTAAATTATATACAATTAAATCATTAAAAACAAGGTCTGTTCAGAACCCATCCTCAACTCAGGATCAGCTAACACCGACATCTTCAATCAATTCTCAGCCCCAGCAGCCTTCCTCTTCATCGCTGCGTCCCCCACACTTCAAGGACGACATACAACAGCCGCCGGGCCGTTCAAATCTCAACTGGAGTTTTCAGCTGAAGCTGGCATCTCCCAACGCTGATAATCAAGCTAATGGACTGGAACAGTCTACAGCACCAGAGCCGAGGGATAAGCTTCTGAGAGAGCTAAGTTTATAAGCAATAGGGCACTCATATTTGTACCATCAGCAGTCAAATTGATGAATTGATTATTTCGTCTATCTTTATTCGTAGAGAGGATGCATTAGGTTTTATCATTGTTCTATCAATGTTATCTCTTCCCATATTGTCTTTTATTGCTTTAATATATTTTCATCTTTCAATCTAATATAATATTTATCTTTATTGTATGTTTCCTGTGTTTTCAGTTTCCCAACCTATAACGCGCGCTGGTCTATGGTATCGTTAGAAACCCCATAGAACTAACGATACCAATACTAAATTGTTTTAATAATTAATTAATTCTCTGGCCGATGGTAAAAAACGAGGGTGTCACATGACCAGCACAACGACCAACCGCTATGCTTTTCCACTTTTCCCAATTAACTTGTCAGGTACGCATTAAATCCGGGTAGACTCAGATTCACCCTTAAAATCACAAAATAAAATTCCAAGTTTTCACCGAAATTCGAAAGCTAATACCTTGGTTAGGAGGCCACGACACCCCGTTTCGGAAAGAGACAGTTGGAAAAGTCAAGCGTGACTTAACTCTTTCTCTCCGTAACTATTTACCACATTCTGGTGGAATCAACGCTGGTATCGTCAGTTAGGAGAGAAAGTGGCAAAATACGCTGTCTTTGCGTGGAATCAGGAATCAAACTCAATGCCTTACAGATCAGCCTACAAGTTGTTCAGTATATCAGAGATGTTGCCACATTAAGCGGTGTAAATATTTAGTTAAACCACGGTACAACCAGGACAGGCCCTAACAGTTACGAAGCCCAAATGGCGCGGGACCCTGTCTTGGTAAGGATAAGCATAATGTCAAAAATTAAGATTTTGTATTAGAAAATACATACATCTTAGCGATATTGTTATTAAATGAAAGCTTACAAAGCCGTTTTTTTTTTAAATCGCGCGTAGAATTTCACCCCGAAATTTACAATTTTCATTAGCTTTTAATAATTTCAGAAGATTTCCTAGACTTTTTCTTATATTTAACAATGACTGGAAATGTCCAGGTGACCCTGTAGAATCAGGAGACCGCGGAAACATTGATTTTATATATTAGTTATAATGGTTTAATTTATTAATTTACATCTAGATTAGCGCAGGCCTATGAAAGTGCGGGCCCCACTGCGACCGCATAGGTTGCAATACCATAAGGAAAACTAAAAAATAATAAAATAACAAGACCAACAGAAAAGCTAGTATTTGAGACTAAATGATTTATTGAAATATGTATTTCAAGAGCATTAATAAAAAAAAAATTTAGACAATCAAAGGTACCAATGAAAACATTTATAAACAAATAATTATAGTTTCATTTAAGAATCTAAAAAAAAACAAAAATGGAAATGCAAATTTTCTTGGTCTAGTCAATAAGGTCAGGTGATGTGTGGCCGAGAGGCAAATTACGCTTGAACTTGGCTTGGCTACCCATCAAGTGGACTGGTGGCGCATAAAGGCAGCACGGTAAACCTTCTCCAAGATGGCTTCTCCCCCCACTGGTCCACAAGTGAGAATGGACCATAGCGCTCTGAGCTTGCCATAAGCGTGGAAGACGCGCTATAAAAAAAGCTTTTTAACAAAATAAAAAAATAAAAAGTAGACAAAGTGTAAGCCATGTGACCTTGTTTTTAACTGGAAAAGTCAATACTGGCAAATGGAAAATGGATAAGTTAATGTCATGAGATACCTGTATGATGTAACATAAAGTGTAGGATGTAACATGAAGTGTAGGATGTAACATGAAGTGTAGTATGTAACATAAAGTGTAGAATGTAACATAAAGTGTAGGATGTAACATAAAGTGTAGGATGTAACATAAAGTGTAGGATGTAACATGAAGTGTATGATGTAACATGAAGTGTATGATGTAACATAAAGTGTATGATGTAACATAAAGTGTAGGATGTAACATGAAGTGTAGCATGTAACATGAAGTGTAGCATGTAAAATGAATAGTAGGATGTAACATGAAGTGTAGGATGTAACATGAGGTGCATGATGTAACATGAAGTGTAGGATGTAACATAAAGTGTATGATGTAACATAAAGTGTATGATGTAACATAAAGTGTATTGTGTAACATGAAGCGTATTGTGTAACATGAAGTGTAGGATGTAACATGAAGTGTAGGGTGTAACATTAAGTGTGTTATATTACACACGTGTACGATACAATATAATGATGTTACATAAGTGAGTGATGCAATATGGAAATAATGTTACATAAGTGAGTGATGCAATATGAAAATAAAGTGTAAATTAAGTTTATAACAAACGAGCTGTGTTTAATGGGCGCCTAACTGCACTTCAGAAACATTCTTCTATTGATGCCTCCTACCTCTGGCCACCAAAAGAGGTTGGAACAGAATTCGCTGAACTTGCTACAAGCATGACATATGTACTTTACTAACACATCAAAAAATATTGTGTCTGTGCGTCTCTGCTGTATGCATTGTTAGCATTGTGGGCGTACTTTCAGCGGGTGGGATAACAACGCTTTGCTGATATACTGCCTGCGGGTCGTGAATAAAGCATCAGTGAACAAATACAATCTCAAACGACCATATTCAAAGAGAGAGAGAGAGAGAGAAAAAGAAAGAGCAAACTTTTGATCTCTCAGAGATAAAAAAAAAAATTAAAGGAAGTACAGAAATGGATGAAGTTTCAGATTTAGTCCAAGGCGGTTTCCATCGCTTTTCCGTCGGGTCCAAGTTTTGACGTTCTGTGGAATCGCTGGTACGGCGTTGCCATCGCTATTTGCCTCCTGACCCTCTTCATCTGCTCCACGGCAATAATCCTGGTGACGAAGAGAAAAAAGAAAGTGAACGTGTGGTTGATGACGACCCCAGCCATCAGCAGCAGCATGCGGATCTCCCCGTAAATGATGGTGAAGTAGGCCGGCGTGAAGGCCGACAGGATGAGCAAGGTCGTGACCACGCACAAACTGACGTACCTACTTTCTCGGAACTTGTTCGGCAGCGTCTGCGTCTTAAAAGCCAGGACGGTGCACATGAGGAGTACGACGAATGTAATGATAATGAAGATGAACATTATAGCGTTAGGTACCACACAAGCCCTTTCTGTGAAAGGTATTAGCGGATCTGGCTGATGCACTTCGCTTGTGACTGGATTGATCCAATTAAAAATATAAAATCGTAGCACCTGTGGGTTTAAAAAAAACAACAGATTAGTACACTGATTTAAAATATGTTATACTGAAGCCAGCAATGACAATAGGGCCCCACAAAGCCTGCTGACGACTGTCAAAAATCACATGCGAAACCTTTAAGATCATATTACACGGTCCTCGGAGCACGCAAATACTTTTCTTCAAACAACAGTTCCAGGATAAAAGAAGAAGAGGCAGACTATCCCATAGGACAGGCTTAAACATTGTCATTTAAAAAAATTATTTCATGAACTACTTAAGGATTTAGTCCATGTGGTAGTTATAATAATAATGATAATAATAATAATAATAATAACAATAATATTTTCAAGGCCCTTAACATTCCTAGGAACATCTTCGTTGCCTGTCAGAGGGCGGTACTGCTGCAAACCTGCCAAATCACCAGAAAATTCCTCAGTGGAAACTGTTAAAGGGACTACGATGAATTTTGTTTCTCTTTAGCGAAACTCGACCCTGGCAGCGCCAGAGAATGACTACTCGTTCATTTCTAACATAATAATAATTATAATAATAACTACGGTGAATTTGGTTTCCCCTTAACGAAACATAATAATAATAATAATAATAATGATAATAATAATGTCAAAAATCACTTCTTTGCCTGACTTGGCTCACTAGGGGTGTGAATACTCAATACCCAATTACAATTAATTAATACTTTCTTAGCTCAATATAGGTTATACAAATAAGAACAACTACTACTAGATATACTTTAACTCAAACTCAGATATCTATGGCAGTGCCAATAATACTTTAATACTTAATAAAATACACAATTATATTAACTGTTAGTAAATAATACACAAACACCAGTCCAGGAAGTAATCGTCCAACCTTCCTGGACTGGTAGCAAGACCTCATTAACTTAACACTCTCTCAGAGTCTTACATCAACGAAGACTTCACCATTCAATTTATACAACATGCAAGACCATTCACAGTCACATTCACAAAGGGACATAGCTAACATATCAAAATATCAACGTAACATTCTTCCTCGCCATTACCTCCCCCTGACAAATAATAACAAGTTTGATGCCAGGTCATACGAGGACTTCCCTGTTTTGCGCTTTCCTTGAATTGGCCTCCATGTCATCGCAACTTTAGGTATGCGTAGCTCATTTTCTCGGAGAACATGTCCCGCAAACCTGTGTCACAACCTCACTTTGACATAGGATGTCCTTGTTGTTGAACTGCGCCATCTGCCGGTCCCAGGCCCGGGTGAAAATGGGGGAGGGGTTTGGCGTGGGGCTAGCCACCCCAGCCTGTAAAAACCATTATTGCTACAGAAACGGCAAACTTAAAACATAACGAAAATTATAAATGCGGCGAGGGCGGCCAACCCCTGATGGCGGTGTTGAACCAAAGCCAACAGGACGCCCAATCCCTAATCTTCGCATACAGCACTAACATAAAATGCTCATTCTTATGATTACAATTTAAAATATGTCTTACCTCAAAGCCAACGAAAGCAAAGCAAATTGTGATTTGAAACACAGGACTTATATAAGACACTTTCAGGTTTTTCTTGGAAAGAGTGAAAATTCTATAGACTCGTACGGCTTTGAACAAAACGAGTGCATAGGTCACAATAAAACTCAAGTTGTACAGTAGAAATCCCAAGCTACAAGAGAAGTCTGTTGGCTGTGTCAGAAACACAGGAATGGACAGGTAGCCACAACCCAAAAACAGAAGCTGCACGCAACTAAGTTCAATGCTGGACGCCTTCACAATCCCGTTTTCCTTGTTGCGGCTGTACCACCACAGTGTTCCCACTTTTGTCGTGAATCCAAGTATCGCAAGGGAGAGAAAGACGATGCGTAGGTAGATGTTCTTGTCCAGATGGTGAGGCTCGATGAAGTCGCAGCTGCCTGTGCCGTCTGACCTTTCGTTCGGCCAGTGCAGAATTGGGCATTGCTTGCAGCTAGTGGCAGTATTGCTGACTATCTCATTGGCTCGACAAGGCTTGCATAACCAACAACACTGGCTTATATGGAAGCGATACTCTCCGAACCGGCATACCGGCATACAGTAATCCGTTGCGATCAGCTTATTAACATCAAATGAAAAAAAGCTAGTATTTAGAGAGTCGAATTGTAAAGGAGTGTGGCTATTTAAAACTATATCCTGTATTCTGTGAATATCGTGGGGAATTCCTAAGGACTGGTAAACCGAAAAACGCCAACCATCGTTAGTATTAATATCATCATCAGCTACATTTAAGTCAGGTACTAGGTCCCAGTTTATAGGCACGTCTTTAAGGAAATTAGGAAACAATTCGACATTCCTCTTAAAACAAAATAGCAGATTTTCTTTGGAACTACCATTTTTGCAGTAGGCTCTGAAGAAGTCTGAAAGAGCAGTCCCGTATACCAACACAGCTTTAAGGACATACAGCAGACCCAACTCAAACAGTTGATAATTTCTCATGTTTTCATTGACGCAAGACGCCCTGTTTGATTCACTGCAGTTAAATTTCGCGACTGCGGCTTCCAAGAACCAAGGATTTTGATTTGAAGCGTTCAACGTTCGAAAGTAATTTTCTAAATTCACCAATCTTGTCCGGTAGAAAGAAAGGCCAACTGAACCCCGTGGTCCGCCTTTGTGGAACAATGCTCTCATCCAAGCGTCCCCACCTACCCAAAGGAGTTTATGCTCTGTCTGTGTGTTTATGACAGCGTCGGCGATCATTCCGCTTACTTTGGTGTGAGCAAGAACAACCACGACATGTGGCCTCAACTTGTCAATCATAAGATTATGAATAATATGTTCGATGTCGTCCGTGTCCGTGACCTTGAACTCCTCAGGATGACATATCCTGTCTGCGCCATACTCTGTCAAGATTCTTTCAAAGACTTTTCTTAAGGAATATTCATTTTCATACATGATCGTAAAATAATAAAAGTGGTTGCTCAACAGAAACTGTACAATGGCTTCCATAAGTTCCTCGTCAGACCATATCACTCGTTGAAAATTAGGGTAGAGAGTCTGAAATAATTAAAAAGTCATTATCGATTATATACTTACTTTAAAAAAACTATTGAGTTTAATATATAATCTACAGACAGTTAGGCCACACCATGGGCGTAGCCAAGATTTTTTTCCTGGGGGAGGGAGATGGGGGGGATTTTTCTCCCCTCCCCGCAATATATATGTGCGTGTGTGCGTGCGCATAATTAATATTTATTACATTCTGACCCTTCATTCTTTCGGTAGACGTTTATTGTACCCTAGAATAGGTTCTTCCAAGAGTTAGTGGGAAAAATGTAGACTCTCCGCCATTGCCAGCATGGGGTATTGAGGAGCGTTGTGAGCTCCCCCAGCGCGTGGCGTAGCCCCGCCGCCGAGTACTATTTCCGGTATTGAAAGCCAACAAAATGCAAATTTCAGAGGTATCTACAGTGCATTATTCTGCTATTAAAAATTTTTATTTCTAAAACCCTATGTGCTATTGTTACTGACTTAGATCCTCCCGCGTCGTTCGGCGCATTGGGCGGCAAGCTGCTTCTGCAAAAATCTGTCACTGGCAATGTCTGAAGCCTCTTTCCCACATGCTCTGGGGACCTACATGAAAGTGTGGCGCTAATTTGTAATAGGATGTCCCTGTTTGCGCTTTCCTCGTAATAGCCTCCATGTCATCCCAACTCTTATTATGCGTAATTCATTTTATCGGAGAACATGTCCCGCAAACATCTTGCGACGCTCTGTCACAACCTTACTAAGGGGTCGACAGCCGTCGACTCCTAGTTCGGCATAGGATTTCCTTGATTTAGACCCAATCTCTATAACTGACACCTAAAATCTGTCTTAGCCATCTTTCTTGAGCCACATTTAGTGTTTTTCAATTTCAGCAGATGACTATTCACTGCACTTTATTAATGGAGCTCAACCTCCGGTAGAAAAGTGTAACCCCTCTCTTGGCTAAGCTCTTGGAATTAGGTGACTGTACTTTGCTTTACATTTTATATCGTAAAGGGAAATTTTATCGTCAAAATAATTTTTTGAGAGCTTTTAAACTAAAAAATCTGTGGAGTTTTTTTTTTTTAAATTCAAAATCACCTTAGCTGTGCTCAGAGAATTAGGTGACTGTAGTTTGCTATAGAGTAAATTTGAATTGAAGAGAGTGGTTTTCAACCTCAAAACTCTCTGTATGGAGGTATTTAAAACCATCAGAAAGCCCTCTCGCTACGATCATAGATTTTTGAGTGTGTAATTTGAAGAGGTGGTTTTTAGCTCTAGACCCCGCTGGAGGGTGTTTTGAACACAAAACCCCTCTTGGCTACGCTCATAGAATGACTGATGTATGTATAGTCTTATATTGAAGAGGGGGGGGGGTTACGTAAATCTCGGAGAAGGATTTTAAAATCAAAACCTTCATTAGATATGTCTGGGAATAAAAACCAACTTGGCTGCGATGGGGCAAGTGATGGTTTAGTGTTACACTCTCTCCTAAAATAAACCGAATCAAAGCAAACAATCAGCCACTAAATTCCGACCCCCCCTTTCCTGCAGGAGAGGGGGAGTTCATTTTGGGACGGGGGGGGGTTTAACCGAACCTTCCCTGGCTACGCCCATGGGCCATATCCATATCATCTTCACCGTCTTGCCACCTCAAGAGGACGACGACGCTGAAATTCATACTTACTTTGTCTGCTAGAGCGATGTCTGTCGCCCAGAAGCTGATGATTGGAATGTTGGCTGCATTCAATATTCTGGAGACTGTCTTAGTGGTAAAACTTTGATCAGTGCCGACAACACCAATAACATCGTAGAAAGTTAGAAGCTCTGGAGCAGCTGATAGTACAAATAATTAAGAAACATACGTAGCTGTCACTTGAAAAGAAATATTTTACATTATACTGTTTTAAAAACCTGATGGTGGCACAGATGGGGGTAGTGGTATATGTGTAGTCAGTCGACGCGAATCGCCCCAGGCCAGCGCTAGACGAGCGGTCAGCCGAGACGAGTGTCAATATGAAGGTTCGGGAAGGATCGGTTACGTGAACAGAGGTCAGGAGCGTCACGAGGGATGTTGTCATGTGACCACCCAGAATTGTCGAGCGACGTTCTGTCCGGTTCTAGAAGGCCAGTAGGGACTCTATATAAAGAGCGGAGGTGTCGCAGTCAAGGGCGTTCAGAAAAGGGGTTCAGAGCCCGGTTCAATACAGTCCGGTCGACTACAGCACAGTTCAGTGTGGTTCAGTGGCGTGGTTCTGTACGGAGCATTACGACGGTTCAGTGCGGAGTACAGTCAAGTACAGTTGAGACGAACGGCGACTTGATCTTGGTTTGTGATCGAGTCCGACACAACGAATCTAGTGTGTGATGTCAGTCCTGAACTGTTGAACCCAGTGCAAGCCCGGAACGAGACGGAGAGGCCAGGGCAAGAGTTGATACGGCGATACGGTCGATACGGACGTGTACGTGTTGCTAATGGTATAGTATTGGCTGTAATTTATTCGACATTATTCTTGTTATGGCCCTTGTATGCACAAAGTAGTCTTTTTCATAATGAAGACTTTTACGCTACGATTTCTCTGTCGCTGAGCAAAGAGTCAATAGTTTTATGGGTACGCTTGAAAAGATACATTTTTTAAAAACTATCTTATATACACACATTAGAAATGAGACAGATCAATTTAAGAATAGAAGTTAATAAATAGAACACAGCGAAGATATATTATATTGATTTTAACTCAGATCTGAAATATTTACAAAATTGTTATCTCTAAATCGAAGGGGGGATAATTGTATAAAAAAATAGCATAAAGGAGAGTTACGCTTCTTTCTCTCGTTAATTATGTCCCTTTCGCATGAGTTTTATGATCATTTTCTCTTAAGTCTTTGAGGCGAACAGTGTACAATATTTTGAAGTATAATGCGGCGACCCGCAACCGTAAAATAATATTCTAAAGTAACTGCGCTTTGGATAATATTCAAAACATCGTAATCATCATACTATTTCTGATAAGCATTCCTCAAGCCTTATGTTAAATTACGAAATAATATGAAATTATATTTTGTCTGAACTATATTTCTGCAATATAATCAAATTTGAACTATAAATATAGTTGCCGATATTTCAGTATCATAGATTCGGCTTATAGATCTTCGTTACAAATCACTCAATGAGTTTTCAAATTCTACGTAACTATTACTATAAATCTTTACCATTAAAAAAAACCCAACATTATATTTTCTTTTTCTCACGTTGTTTTTTCGAGATCCACTTTCACAAAAAAGAATGTTGCAATATAAAAATATTACCTTCAATAACAATGACTATAACACAATGGCGAAACTATTAGATATTGTTGTCACTCTTGGGTAGGCACTCAACGTAAAGGCAGGCAACTCAACACAGTTCAACAGGAAATAAAGACATGTGTTTATTCACTAGGACAAACACATAACACCCTTCAGCTTCCTCAGAATTTTGCTACTAATTTAAGACTAAGACTAAGACTAAGACTGCTTTATTGATCCTTACGGAGATTTGTTGTGATTACAAGGACTCTTTTCTCATATAAAGACAACACAAATACACATAAATACAACAGACAACATAAAGAGTTCATTCAGCGACTACACACGGGTATCTTGGTGCATTTCATGTTCCCTGATCAATGAGTGGCGTTGATAGAGTCTGACCGAGTAAGGTCCTTTAGACAGCAACCCGAACGTGTACCAACGACAACCTTCCCGGCTTCGCTCCAGGTCCCTTATACAACCTTCAGGCAGCACAAAAGCTGGCTTCTTAGTTTCCCAAACATTCGGACTCTTCACAATCCCTGGTGCACTGTTCTTCTCTCTCTCCTAGTGTCTTCCTGTTTACGTTCACTAGTGCGCTGGTGCGCACCTCAAGCACTGGTGCAAGGCAGGGTGACAACAATATAAACGAAATAACTCACGACGTCCGCGAACTCCACCATAGATATAAAATCAACTGTTACAAATATTTTTTGGATGACAATACAGTTATTGAAAATCGTTCTGATTCATTTCCATTTGTCTGCAACATACATTCTCAAACAAAAACAAAAGAGTAACGGCCAATGGAAAAATTGAGAAAATGTCTGCACGCTTAAGACAGATTTGTTGGTCGTAGGCGACCCCGGCAAAATCGTCATTCAACCCCCCGAGGGGCAGGGGGGGGGGGTCGCGAACCACAGGTTGAGAACCCCATGCTATAAAAGGCTAAAAAATTACCGGTAGTGTTAACACTCCCCGTGTCAGAAAGAGGCAAGAAGCGTAGAGCCTGTATTGCTGCCACACTTTCTTTACTGCAAGTGTCAATCACAACAAATCCAAGTTGAATAGGTAGGCGCTGGTCAGAAATATAAAATAAACATGTGCCTTATCTGTTACCTTACATCTTTTATTATGTCTTACCCTACATACCTTCTTATCTGTTACCTTACATCTTTTATTATGTCTTACCCTACATACCTTCTTATCTATTACCTTACAGCTTTTATTATGTCTTACCCTACATACCTTCTTATCTGTTACCTTACAGCTTTTATTATGTCTTACCCTACATACCTTCTTATCTGTTACCTTACATCTTTTAGTATGTCTTACCCTACATACCTTCTTATCTGTTACCTTACAGCTTTATTATGTCTTACCCTACATACCTTCTTATTTGTTACCTTACATCTTTTATTATGTCTTACCCTACATACCTTCTTATCTGTTACCTTACATCTTTTATTATGTCTTACCCTACACACCCTTCTTATCTGTTATCTTACAGCTTTTATTATGTCGTACCCTACACACCTTCTTATTTGTTACCTTACATCTTTTATTATGTCGTACCCTACATACCTTCTTATCTGTTACCTTACAGCTTTTATTATGTCTTACCCTACACAGCATCTTATGCGTTACGTTATACAAGTCTCTTTGCTATTTGTTACCTTAAACATTCGTAGATGTTACCTTACAAACCATAAGTTGAGTTACCGTACATACCTTGTTCAGTTCATTTACCATGAAGACCATGGTCTCAACAGTTTCAATCGCGTTAAAATAGTCCACAAATTGTCCGCAAGGTTTGACTGGGTCGAAGGCGGTCATTGAGAAGATGCCCCCGATGTACAAGTCTCCCTCTTGGACATACTGCCTGTCTCCCAGGGGCGGAATGACAAAACTGGCCCAGTTCATATAAACTAACAGTTGTAAGGTTATGGCTACTGCAGAGAAGAGGTGATACGCCATGGTAAACATGGTAAGGTGTTCATGAAACTGGGTTAGGCGCTTGGTGTCTGCAACCAAATATTATATATATATATATATATATATATATATATATATATATATATATATATATATATATATATATATATATATATATATATGTGTGTGTGTGTGTGTTAAATAGGGAGCGTTAACTGAATGATAAAGCGCTTGGCTTACGAACCTTCAAATAATTAAATAGCAGAAGATAATTACGTCCTAAGCATCTCACGTGTCAATCTAGTCATGCATGTTAATCATTGACTTAAACTCTGCCAAGTCGTTGATTTTCCTGGCTGATTCATGCAACCCATTACATTTTCTAATGGCAACCCGTCTCATACCCAATGGTACTATGGAAGAAGAAAGACATAGGTCTTAGCAAATAATATCAGAAATTTGTTTTTGTTACTAGGTTTTAATTTGTATTTTTATGTTTAATAATAATAATAATAATAATAATAATAATAATAATCATAATAATAATAATAATAATATTTTTTGTTAACAAAAAAACCGTAGGCTCAACACATACACGACAGCTAAAATACGTTTAAAGTTAAAAAAAAGTTTCCCTTTTAACCTTGCGATCTATAGGGCAAATAATGTAAATTGAATCAGTTTCTGTGACCTACGGTTAACGAGGGTGTCATGTGACGAGGGTGTCATATGACCAGCACAACAAGCAATCGCCCTTACTTTTTCTAATCTAAGTTACCCATTTAGTCAATGATTAGAGAAGGGTAGATTGATAGGCGCCCTAACGATCACAAATTGAAAAATCCCTGTCTTTACCAGGATTCGAACCCGGGACTCCGGTTCGGAAGCCAAGCAAATTACGACTTAGCCATCATGCTTTCTCAATTTAATTACTTTTTCTCTATTTAATCTAGATCAATTCTACCTTCATGGAAGACTTATAACAGAGTTCCGAGTCTGGGAAAATTAAATCTCTTTCTGTTTTAGATTTCTATTAACATCTACCATTAAACTTCATTTCAAAAGAGTTCTCTACTAAAACAATTCTTCAAAAAATTTTGGTCTAGATCTAGATCTAATATTACAAGTTGATGATTTCTGGTCTAGTATGAAATTTAAAAAAAGATAATAAAAAAAGCTACTTCCTTTCGTATGCAGTGCCAAACAGTCCAGCTATTTCTTTGAATAGGATTGTGTGCCTTGATTCCACAGACCTATATATATTACAATTTATAATTTGACTGAAAAACAAAGGCTTATTCGTATCTGATCGTTAAGTATGTAACTATTCTTTTATGCTCGCTTTCCATGTTGATCTATTGTGTGCCACCTTTTCCCAGCTATTAGTGTCGATTTTAAAGAGCTTCATGTCGAGTTTGCATACATCGGTATACCGTAAAAATGGACGACCAGCGGCTGTCCTGCCGTTGGATCCCTATACAGAATGTCTTGTGGAAGTCAACATGGTGGAATTCTATGAATGTTGCTAGCCTAGGAGTCTGCTGCTGATAACACATCGGATGTCATGGCACCATCTTCGTAGCACTTCCTCATTGGTTATTTTTATCTTGCCATCTTATTTTAAAGATCCGCCTTAGATCTTTCTATGGGGATGTGTATTCTTGACAACATTCTCATGGTTGGTCAACACATATGATATTAAAGCCATATTCAATACTGAAAAGTGCAGTTGACTTTTTAAAGCGAATACTCTACAGCTTTCATTAAGCTTATAGGAAATGAAATTGTGGTCAACTTAATTAATCACGCACCTTTTTTAATTTGGGGAAAAAAATAATTATTTTTCTTGCATTTTAACGCTTATCATTAATTTATTAGTAAAATTAGGTTATTTATTACTGAGTACCTGCACCTATTTTAATTTTATTGCAAAAAGCACTGTATATATGTATATATGTATATATGTATGTATGCATCTCCCAGGTGGAAATGAAAACTGTTTAATAAATCTTAATAAAATTAGGCATAAATGTTCCTTGGATATATATAAGGCTTGTCTTTGAGTCCGAAGATTAATGAGGATTGCAGTATTTCCCGTGGCTACGCAGCCCCTTCTAAGACAAGCCATTGTTCGTCAATGGTCAATTAAGATGCTCTTTTCGCCGTCTACGTTTGTCCTCGGCAGCAGATTTTCTTTTGGCCTCAAGTGTGTATCCCGCGGCCTTCGTGAGTGACCTCCAGCTGTCTCGTTCTGAGGCCGCATGCAACCAGGTGCTCTCTTCCGTGTCAGCTAACGCAAGCTCGCGCCTAAGATGGTCTTTAAAGCGTCTCCCTGGGGCACCTCTGTTACGTTGACCCCCCCTTTTTGCGGCCCAGCGTAACTGTAGGACTATAAGAAGTGTTCCTTGTATACTAACTGGAAAATTAACATATATAAAGTAGCTATAAAATTAACATATATAAAGTAGCTATAAAATTAACATATATAATGTAGCTATAAAATTAACATATATAAAGTAGCTTTAAAATTAACATATATAAAGTAGCTATAAAATTAACATATATAAAGTAGCTATAAAATTAACATATATAAAGTAGCTATAAAATTAACATATATAAAGTAGCTATAAAATTAACATATATAAAGTAGCTATAAAATTAACATATATAAAGTAGCTATAAAATTAACATATATAAAGTAGCTTTAAAATTAACATATATAAAGTAGCTATAAAATTAACATATATAAAGTAGCTATAAAATTAACATATATAAAGTAGCTATAAAATTAACATATATAAAGTAGCTATAAAATTAACTCTAAAGCAAATATAAGACGGTCAAAAATTTACAGCATTTGAAAATGTTCTCTGATAAAAATAGTCCCAACACACTTCTGATCTATGGCTCTAGTTTTTCCCCTAGCCGCTTTAAAGACCATCTCATCAGTCGCCTTGCTCACTAGTGCTAGAGAGAGAAACGCCATGTAGCAAATGGCTTCCGAAAGAATAACACGTTCAGACCTCTCAATCTATAGGGCAGAGGATGTAAAGGTCATCTGTTTCTATGGCTGTCGGCAGTGTGTTCAAAGGCCAGTACTACGAACAACCGCTTTACTTTCCTTAACTAATGTCAGGTTGAGAAGCTAAGTACGCTTGAAATTGGCTGGGCTCCCTATGAAAGGGGCTGGAGGTTCGACACCCGACTCGTGTTATGTTGACTGAACGCCTAAAGGCAGCACCTTCCCCCCCCCCTCCACTGGTCCACGCATAAGATAGGATGGTATCAGGGCCAGCCTTAAGCCACTGCAGCCTATGCGACAGCAGTGGACCACGCACTTTCATAGGCCCAGCGCTAATTGGTGTAAATAGGTGTAAACTATTAAATTAAATCATTATATAACTTATATATATACAGGGTTTCCACGGCCTCCTAGAAATCTCCTGAAATTGCAAAATATACACGAAAAAGTCTTGGAAATCTCCTGAAAAATCTCAGGAAAAGTCATAATTAATATAATCAATTATTAGTTTTTTAATTTATATATGTAAATTTTTAGAGTTAATGAACTTCAAGTAAATAATATGGCTTTATCGTAGAGTATAGTACGATCCTATTTGACTATTATACCTTATATTATTATATCTTATCTTATATGATACAGATTTTGCCCCGTCTCAAGATGAAACCAAAACCAGTGACTCATCTGGGCGCATCCATTGCCTTTCGAGACAAAAGGAGCCATTTATCCTATTCCAAGCTCTAATAGCGAAGAACCAGTAAAGAAGAAGAATAACAATTAGCTTATGTTTTCCTTTTAGAGGTTTGTCCAAAACTCTTGCAGGAGGTGAAGGGTGTGGGTTTGAACTCGGTACCATCCAGAAGACAGTTCGAAGCGTATACCACACTATCAACAATCAACAATAAAGTGTCTTGTAATCTGTCTTTTGTTAATTTTTACTATGAGAGAGAAACTATAGTGTCTTGGTGGCTGCCTGGTCGTGCGGTTTGCGCGCTGGACTGTCGTTAGGATTTATCTCGACGGTCGAGGGTTCAAACCCTGCCCGCTCACATCACCCTTCGTCCTGCGGGAGGTTTCGACTAGGAAGTAAACTATCTTCAACTCTGAAGGAACACCCAAAACATGTAAAACATTTTACAAACGAAACTATTCTGTCTTGAAACTTGTGTTTTTAAACTATTCTGTCTTAAAACATGTTTCTTGAACTTTTTGTATCTGGAAATTATTGTGTCATGAAATTATTGTGTCATGAAACTATTGTGTTTTTAAATTATTATGTTTCGATATTATCCTGAGTTTTCAACTATTTTGTCTACTTTGATCTTTCACCTGTGCCTTAGTCTGTTGGACCAATTGGGCACCACACAAGATCTATACTAATCCTGTCTCCAATCTCTTTATTTGTGATGCAGTCTTTGTGAGTGATACCAAGAATCATTCTGGAGCCTCTCATTTCCATTGTTAGGAATTTTTCAATTAAAAAATAAATTAAATTCCAATCAAATATCTTAAACAAACAATCTGAAACATAAACAAAGGAGAAAATAAAGGGGCGGGGGGGGGGGCACGCGCACTTAGCCTCTCGACCACGCTTCCCATAATATGTAATGGTAAAAAGTCGCTATGTTAGTAACTGTCTGTTTATCGTGGCTCTGATATGACCCTCGTCCATAGCCCCGCCAAGACCAATCGCGGTGTCAAAATGGTAAAGCGCAACACGTTAACCACTCAGCTAAAGGAGTGCTTATGAACATGGAAGACGTATATTTATCTATTATTTCTGGGAGGCACCGTGACTGAACGGCAAAGCGATTGGCTTCCGAACCGAGTTTCCGTGTTCCAATCCTGGGATTTTTTATTTCAGGATCCTTGGGCGCCTCTGGGTTCTCCCAGCTCTTATGGGTACCTGACATTGGTTGGTTAAAAGTAAAGGCGGTTCGTCGTTGTGCTTGCCATATGACACCTTCGTTAACCGTAACCTACAGAAAAAGATGGCCTTAACATTATATGCCCTATAGATCGCAAGGTCTGAAAGGGTAACTTTTCTTTTAGCTCAACACCGTCAAAAAGTTACAATCAACAAGAAAAAGAGAAACGACTGTAACTTAAGAGCTAGAACTAAAGTCGAAGGTTTCGAGTGAAAAGTTTTAGTTTATTGAGATTTCTAAAGAATGTTTTAAAACTCTTAACGATACCAATGAAAGAAATAATACAGAAACATCTTTGCATTCAATTCGATTATATGAAAAAAAGACATAACAAAATTGGCTATGAAACTTTCCACAGCCCAGTCTATTCGACAAATAACGAAGTGAATATTGGCAAACAAGATAGATTTCAGGATAAGTGCCTTAGGATAAGGTGTCATGATACATAAAAGTGTAGTGTCGCTAAAATTACTGATGTTATATAACTGTAAAGTTATATAATCTTACACACGTGTATGGTGTAATCTAAATGTTATGTTTGATAATCTTACATAGGCGTGTGATGTTTTGTTTTGCCTTGAAATGTGACCAGGGGTCTCAGAAAAGATTTGATTAAATAAAAGGCGTCTCATAGAACTAAGGCCTGGTCATATAGACCGCCAATTAGGAATGATGAAACTGCTCCTGCAAATGAAGGCTATAACCTGCACCCCTTCTTTTTTAAAATGAAAAACTCATAGCTTTGAACAAATGAGATTATAAGCCTAGTTAGGTCATGATCTAGAAGAGGTGTGGGTTACTTTATTCAAGACTATTCTTTATAGAAGGCCTGAATTCTAACTGCAACGTCACAGGCTGTGGGCAGGTTTAGACCAATAGCTCGTTGCCACGTCACAGGTCTGTGTTGTGACGTTACAGGTCTGTGTTCGGGCCTCCAATAACGAATAGCCTCTTTTCAATGCCCTGCTGCCACACAAGGCTGCGTTTTTTAGAGTCAACACTACGAGTAAAGTCCTCCTTGTAGGCGTTAGCATTACCAACGTTTTCCTGGCAACTTCTACACATAAGATGATGACGTAATGTCTACCATTCCTTTGGATCAAGCGATCGAGGGATAGCAAAGCTTAAATTAAACAATCTATCAAATTTATCAACACTCGGGAATACTCTTTAACCCTTTGCAAATCCATTGGCTCAAGGCTAAAGAGGTAATTGTTAAATTTTGGTTAGAGACTTATAGTGTAAAAGCTTTCGCTTCTTTAAAATTGTGTTGGTCGGTGAGTCAATTATTATAATGCTAGTATTCTGTTTCAATATGTACTTGAGACTCACTAGGTTTCATTTTGTCCCAACATATAAAGAGAACGAGTTAACTGTAAGCCGTTTGTGTGGTTTACTATAAGCTAGTGGTTCATCAAATGCTGGTGTCTCTTTTTACTATCGACTGGTGGGAACTTCTGATTAAAAATGGGATAGATCCTTCTAACTCCAGACGATTGGACTCAGTTTCCCTAGGTGTTAAGCACAGAACAGGAATTGAGTCTTCATGATAAGCCTCCAGAGTTCTGGTGATAATGATGCAGATGAAGAAAACGGTGTGGTTGATGTTGATTGCAAAAATGATCGACAGCATCATTGTCACGTAGCGCTTGGAGGTGAAGAAGACGGGGAGGAAGGCTGACCACGAGATGATTGTGGTCGCAATACAAATCGTCATGACCTGGCTATCCTTGTACCGCTGGGGCAGAACCCTGGTTTTAAATGCTAGGATTCCACTAAGGGTCAACAGAATGAAGTCGATGGTCAGAAACGAAGCCATGTGGATGGCCGGCAAAACGCAGGCCATTTCGACATAGTTCACCTCTTCGTCAGGCTGGTAGATGGACACTGTCATTGGGTAGAAAAAGCTGATGCTAAAAAATATGCTCACCTGAAAAGAGACATACAAAATGTCAAACTAATTTTAGAATCAGGAAAAGATTACTCACTACGCTTACAAAAAAAAGTAATGACACCAGCTCAAGCTGGAAGAACCTGTCAGTCCAGTGTGCTGACCAACATTCTGGGCTTACATAGTTCTCACTAGCCACACGATGAGGCACAAAAGCCCAGTGCCAAGCCCTAGGCCTACCTTCATGACAAAAGTGGTCACCATGGACGAACTAATTAACTTGTGTGTGTGTTGGGGAGGGGTGTGTGTGTTCAGACCTTAAAAGATAAAGCTAAAATTAAAGTTTATATTTAGATTTAGATTTTGTTTAAAAAAGTGTCTGAAACTATACTATTTATAATGATAGCTTAATCCTATGGACTAGGCCTAGAAGTCACTGTAAATATTAATCAGTCGTAACCTTTGTGAAATAGTTTCAAGATGCCAAAGCGATGCGATTGATTAGATCTTATCTTATATAATACAAAGATGATTACGTCCTACGCGTCATGCATTTAGTCATGCATATTAACCAATGACTTGAATTCTGCAGTGGCGTAGACTTGTCTATTAAACAAACTTTCATGTTTTGTGGGATGTGAAAAATGTAACATTTAATTTATTAATATAATTATTTTCAAGTTTCTAAATACAAATTTGTATATTACAACATTTTAGGAACCCAGTTTGGATGCCAAGCGCTTTACCACTCAGCCGAGGCGCCTCTGAATGGGAAACCCCCATTAGTAAATGGATCATGCTGAGATAACCCCCTTAGAGCACGTGAAAGAAAGCGGGAAGTGAGTTTGATGGTCACCTTGTCCAACGTACAAGGACAGACCCATTGCCACACATGGACCAGTTATATCTCTCTCCAATCCTTGTCACGATTGCCGTTCATGCAGAACGCGACATTCATCAAGAATGTGGTCTACTGTTTCCACGGGCTCTGTGCAGGGGCGGCACGGTGTCGTGGT
Source organism: Biomphalaria sudanica (assembly GCA_036873155.1). Taxonomy (NCBI): domain Eukaryota; kingdom Metazoa; phylum Mollusca; class Gastropoda; family Planorbidae; genus Biomphalaria; species Biomphalaria sudanica. Next base: position 468,368 of record JAZGLO010002315.1, on the reverse strand, counting down.
TCTCTCGATGCAGGGGCGGCACCGTGTGTCGTGGTTCTCTCGATGCAGGGGCGGCACCGTGTGTCGTGGTTCTCTAGATGCAGAACGGCACCATGTGTCGTGTTTCTTTCGATGCAGGGGCGGCACCGTGTGTCGTGGTTCTCTCGATGCAGGGGCGGCACCGTGTGTCGTGGTTCTCTCGAAGCAGGGGCGGCACCATGTGTCGTGGTTCTCTCGATGCAGAGGCGGCACCGTGTGTCGTGGTTCTCTCGAAACCACAAAATGAAAACACCGATTGGACAGTGACCAACTCGGAACTGGGCTACGACGGCCTTTTACGCAGATTAAGTTGCCATCCTTTCGCAATGGTCTACTCAACAGCCACTTAAGCTCACTGCCTTTATCGGACATCGTACCGATGTGCCAACAATCGCTGTCGACAAGGGATCGTACACTTTCGTAAGGGCACGGTTTATCATGCTCAAGTGCCGTCCGGACCGCGGTTTTCGCTAAAATGTCGACTTTGTCGTGGCTGATCCCTCTATGAAGGGAAAGCAGGCTGTACCACTCCTCCAAAACTAAAAGAAGTTGTATAAAAAATAATTAAACTTTTTTTTATACAGCAACCATCAGCAGTCTAATTAACTTTGCCATCACCTGCTGGTTTGGTAATACTTCACTGGCACAAAGACTTAGACTAAATAGACGTATTAAAAAAGCATCGTATATCACTCGAACACATCTACCATCTTTTGAAGAGCTTTTTCATGAAAGATGCCTTTCCAAAACACTCACTATTCTTAAAGACAACATGCACCCATTAAACCACTGTTTCATAAGATCTGAACGAAGTGGTCGTCTCCTTTCCATTAGGACTAAAACAGAAAGATTTAAAAACTCCTTCATCCCACTTTCGGTCAGAGTGTTACAATATCATCTATCGTCATTGAGAAGTACATAGTAGTCTAATTTATAAAGCGCTGGTTATGAGTGTGAATGTGTTTCGTGTGTGAATGTCGTTCGTATTTGCACCTATATTGTCATTGTACAGTAGTTATGCTGAGGTTGTCAATTGTAGTCAAACTAAATTTTCCATTTAAGTGGATCAATAAAAATTATCTTATCTTATCTTATGTTAACAGTCTTACCTCAAAGATAAAATACACAATACTTGCTCCAAGAACAAACTTCGTCTGTGTAAAGGAAATCCTACGTTTCATTTTCATAGATGCTTTGAAGATGCGATACACCCGGATGGCTTTAATCAGCATGAGCATGTACGAGTTGTTGAAGCTTAGCGTGAACATGAGGACCCCAATGGTGCAGGAAGCATACGTCGGCTTAAGAAGCAGCACCGGAACAGCCAGGTAGCCCGTGACGAAGCAGATCATCTGGCCGATGCTGATTTCGAAACTCGAAGCCTTGACGACGATGCTGCGTCTCTTCGCCCAGTACAAGTAGCCAAAGAGTAGAACCAACAAGGTGCAAGCAGACGAGAAAGCCAATAACAAGATGCACCCTTTGTCTTCCATGTTTAAGTAGAAAGGCGGTATAGGCTTGCACTCGGTCTCATTGTCGGGAAGCAGCTTGGGCCAATGAAGGCTCGGGCAGTGCTGACAGGTGCTGAACTTTTTGTTGACGAACTGGTCCCCTTTGCAGGCCAGGCACGTATAACAGCATTGGCTGGTGTAGTTGTGCGCCTCATGTTTCTGACAGGCGGGCGTGCAGTAGGACTTGATGTCCAGGTAGCTTACATTGAAGCGGAAGACTGTCAAGTCCAAATCATTCAAAAGCTTCAAAGTATTCTTTGTCTTTGATTGATAGGCTAGGCTTCTTAGTGGTTTGTTCTTTCTGCCCACGTACTGGTAGAAGGAAAATGGTCGATTGACATAATGCTGTTTGGTGAATGTAATCTCTTCTGATTCCTCCACAAACGAAACGTTTGCTATAAGCAAGGGAAACTTAAGTCTCTTGGAACGGAAGCATCTGACGGCGTTGCTGCTGTTAAGTGTCCTACAGTATTTCTGAAAGAATATGCTCAGAGAATGTGCAAAGGCCATGACAGCGTTGTACATGGACGGCGTTAGGTTGGGCATATCCTTTAGTCTTTTTAATTGATTTTCAAAACATCTCTTGCTCATGCAGTTAAGTGTGCCATTTATTGCTGTCTCCAGCCAAGGGTTGACTTTCCTTTCTTCGGCGCGTTGAAGATGCTCCAGAAATCCATTTTTATAACGGCCCTGATCAGTGATACCGATGGAGCCCAGCGGGACAGATTTCTTGATCATTAGCTTCACCCACTTGTCGAGCCCGACCCAGAGCAGCTTCCCTTCAGACTGGGTCTCCTCGACGGCCTGAATGATCATGCCCATGGTGAGCTCGTCTGTGAGGATAAGCACGATTCTGGAAGCGGTTTCGCTATTGAGAATTGAGTTGATCATCTTCTTGAAGTTGAAACGCTCGTCCACCTCGAAGACGGCAGAGAAGCACTTGAAGTTCTGAGACAAGATGCCCATGATGTTACTAAAAGATGCGTCTGTTTTGTAAACGTCCGGATTGACGACGACGTTGAAGTGGGACCAATTTTGAAACAGGAAAAACTTCTTTATAGCATGGGCGATGTTCTTGTCTGGGGGTACCATACGATACAATATCGGATAGAGTTTCTGAAAGACCAAAGTCAATTGAACTAATTATAGAAAATAAAGAGAAACCAAAACATGCATACACACACACACACACACAAAACAAGAAAGAACATCAGAATCAAATTCTATCAAAGTAAAATGACAGAGAAGAACGGAGAAAGAAGGTTGACGGATCTTGTGTGGTGCCCTAGCGGTCCATCAGACCAAAGGATAAGTGAGAGTGAATGTGAAGTTAGATGTGAACCTAACCTAACTAATGTCTTATAATGAATATCTAATTGATCTGATTATTAATATAGAAGGCCGATAAATTTAACAGCTTTTTGTTGATGAATTCGTAATGAATAATCTCAGAAAAAGAGATGGGATGATAACCTGAATGGACGGGCCTGCCGTTGATGGGGGGTTTCTAGGTAATAGACAGAGAGGAATGGAGAAAGACGATCGACAAATCTTAAGTGGTGCCTCAACTGTCCAACAGACTAAGGCAGTGTTTCTTAAACCTTTCTCCTTTATGGAACACATTCTGAGTATTTAGCGGGATATCTTTCGTGAAGATGAATTCACGTGTTCCAGCAGTTCGTGGGACACCTAGTCAGGCCTCGTGGGACACTGAACCAAGGGATAGATGAAACTTAAGGTGGAACATTGTACCTGACAGACAGAGTCGTATAGCGGACATGCGCCATGACGATCGATTAGGACTCAGCGGTTCTCAACCTTATAAGCTCGGCGACCCCTTTTTACAATGATGCGACACCCCCCCCCCGACACACACATACAGCAATAGAAGAATAGGCAAATAGACAATAACAATCCATGGTTTCGATGGTCTTAAGCGACCCCTGGCAAATGGTCAATCGACACCCAAGGGGGTCGCGACCCACAGGTTGAGAACCCCTGGATTGGGTGGAGGCCTATTTTTCTTTTCAATTATTGAAGCCCCTCCATGGCAAATGTCACGGACGTATATTATTCATTCGTGTCTTGATGATTTGTTATTATTATTATTATTAATTTTATAATTCGTTATTATTAATATTATTATTCGTTATTATTAATATTATCATTGTTATTATCTTAACAACTGTTTAATGATCCTAAAGAAAAAAACAAGATTATCATTATTATTATTATAGCTTTTATATAGCGCTACTTTCATGCTTATAGCATGCTCAGAGCGCTTTGGTCCAATCTCATTTGTGGACCAGTTGGGGTATCTAGGAGTTGGTTTTCCGTGCTGCCTTCAGGCAGTAAACGCACCTCTGCCCGAGTCGGGTGTCGAACCTCGAGCCCCCTTCTAGGTAGCCAAGACAAGCCAAGTTCATGCGCACTTAGCCACTCGACCACGCTTCCCATTAATCCTTAAGAGACCTATCTTTAGTTAAGAATCTAAAAGACTAGGGAAACTTTATAAGATTTATAGATTCTAGAAAGACATGAAACTAGCTTACATCATCGTCCAGAATGTCGTCAGTGGCGGCGAAACTGATGACGGGGATCCTGTTGCCGTTCAAAATGTCCGACACTAAGGCTGTAGTGAAACTTTGGTCAGTGCCGATAACTCCAATCACGTCAAACGATTGCAGGTAGAGCGGATTGTCTTGTATGGGGATAGATAGATAGATAGATAGGTAGATAGATAGATAGATAGATAGATAGACAGACAGATAGATAGATAGACAGACAGATAGATAGATAGATATATAGACAGACAGACAAGATATACAAGATAGACAGTCAGACAGACAGACAGACAGATAGTTAGATAGATAGATAGATAGATAGATGAATGCATAGATACATACATACATACATACAGACATATATACAGAGAGAGAGAGAGACAGATAAACAGACATATATATATATATATATATATATAATATATATATAGAGAGAGAGAGAGAAAGATAGATAGATAGATAGATAGATAGATAGATAGATAGATAGATAGATAGACAGACAAACAGCATAATGGCACTCACTAGGCTGTAGGTAGTCCTCTGGGTTAGACCTGGGAAGAAATCGCACAGCTTGTAGTGCGGCTATGGACTCCTTAGAGCAGGCATCGGCGATGACGTACCCTAGCTTGACACCAGGTAGCAACTTCGACTTCTGAAATTAAGGTTTCAAATATTGACAGAGGGTTTGAAAAGACAAGAGATGGACAAACCGATCTATTTTTAGCACACGTTTCAGAGACAGGGGTGGTGAATCTGGATCAACTAATGCATTGCGATACTAACAATTTACTTTTTATTTTTCTATAAGTAATAATTATTTAAAAAAAAAAAAAAAGCAAGTAGTGCTATCAAAGAAGATTCGACAAAAATGATGTTTTTCTATATAAAGATTTTTGTTTGTTTGTTTTGTAATCGAAGTATACTTTGTCATTAGTAAACTAGGCTTTAGACAAGTATTTCTTTATTTGTTAGCCGCCTTCAGTCGTAGAGCGACTATGGTACATCTCGCGCACTTCCTCATGTGGCTGTGGAGCCCTATTTTGGAGAGACATTCCCGTCCACAGATAGCGCAGGTTAAGGTGGCTTTTGCTTCGGTGGTAGAGGAGCTGGCAATGTTTCGTATTGTACGTTTTTCTTCCAGAGCTGAGACCCATGTTCTTTCACTGTCCATAGCTTTCTTGGTCACTGTCTCTCTCCATCTGGTGCGGTCTAGAGCTATGTCTTCCCAATGGTCAGTATTGATGTTCACTGATTTGAGGTCACGTTTTATTACATCTATGTAACGGAGGTGGGGGCGAGCCAGTCGCAAGTTGTCCGTAGAGGATGACTTTCGGGATGCATTTTGTCCTCCATCCGGCGAACATGAACAAGCCAACGCAAGCGGCGTTGTTTGAGGGCTGTTAAGATCCTACGGAGACATCGCAAATGGAATGAGTTCAGTTTTCTCTCTTGCTTTGCGTAGGTGGTCCATGATTCCCTGCCATACAGTAGTGTACTCATAACGCATGCCTTGTAGACTTCCATTTTGGTCACTGTATTGAGCTTCTGGTTTTTTCAAACTCTTGACCTGAGTCTAGCGAACGTCGATGCGGCCTTCCCTATGCGTTTTTTTAAAATCTCCTCTTCTAGAGACAGGTCATCTTTAATTGTGGATCCCAGATAGCAGAATTCATTTACGGCGTCCAGCTTGTTATTGTCTATGAGCATGGAGGGTGGTGCTGTAGCAGGTTGTCCCATAACATTTGCTTCCGCTAGGTTGTTTAGGTTTCGCAAGGTTGTTAACGCCGGAAGTGGTAATGGTCTTAAGCCCATCATTACCTATAAAATGCTTCCAATGGCATGCGTCTCAAATAGCCTCTGACAGTTTCTTTATTAAACTTTTACTAATGACGTTCCGTTATTTGTGTACGTTAAATATACTCTAATAGTAGGCAGGAGAACCGCTGGTCAACCACTCAAAATGGTCTTTTTTTATAGCATGTTCAGATTCGAAAATGGTTTCTGGAGAAATACCAGACAGACAGAGAGAGAGAGAGTTAATGCAAGCTTTGTTAAAAGGGATTTAAAAGATTAAAGAGTAAACAAAGAGCAGATTACTGTGTTTAACTTTCAATTTGAAAGATCTACAAGTGGCATGGCATATGGCAATAACATGATAAATGTAACTTGCATGTAGAAATGAAATACACAGGGTTTCTTGGACGGTCGTTGACTTATAGCACCAAACTGCTGGTAGACAACTCAACCGCTGTATGCGTATTATATTTGAACTAGTAAAATTTGAAACGACTTCTTTCTGAGCAATACTAAATAGAACTTTTATTACGATATAGTCAACTCCTAACACGAGGTGAAATAAATAATGCAGTAGAATTATGTGATAACATAGAAATGGTATTGTGTTCACAATCTCACTATAAAAAAAAAACAACGCTGGCTATCTGGAGACGTCTGTCCAACCCAAGACAGCTGACGATACTGCAGGATATGTGGTCATTTGCAACTACTTGTGTCACTAAAGAGCTGCGGGGTAGTTTGTCGTCTGCAGAGTCACTTGATCTGTTTGGGAGATTAAAGGCGCTACGCCAAGGCTCTACGGGAGGACTGATCCTTCCAGGCTAGCCATTTATTGGAGTTCACCTCAGGTGTGTCACTAAAGAGGCCAATCCGTGATACACAGCTGCGGTCGCAGGTTGGGCATATGTAATCACCAGGCGCCGTTGCATTTTCACCCTTCTTTCTATCACTGTCGTGTATGTCGTCTGCAGTCCGAGACCGTTCCTTTATGCACTCTCTCTCCTTGTGGATCTGTCCAGTGCTACTTTTTCCCAGCTGCTGGTGTCGATTTTGAAGAGCTTCATGTCGCGTTTGCATACATCAGTATACCGTATAAGTAGACGATCAGCGGCTCTCCTGCCTTCTGTTAGATCGCCATACAGAATGTTTTGTGGAAGTCGACCTACAGGCATTCTATGAACGTGGCCAAGTCGTCTGCTGCTAATAACACAGCGGATATCCTGGCTTATCTTGCAACATTCACACTGCTAACCACTTACCACCGTCACCATAAACACACACACACACACACTTGCACGTGGCAATGAAAATAAAATTCTTGTGACTTCAATGGACCTCATTCACCAATCGTAAACAAACAACATTTAGTCACGTGATCTTATTGATAAAACAATGGGAAAAAAACTGTCACGTGACAACCATCATGAATTAAACATGAGATCGTAAATTATATAGAAGAGATAAAGCACCACGTGGCTAAATGTTGTTTGTTTACGGTTGGTGAATGAGGTCCGTTGAGCGGGGGGAAAAGGCGTTGGGCATCGAAATGACAAGGGGCAACAACGTACACTATCTATCTCTGTATGGAGAGTTACCTCGCCTGGACATGCCTGTTTGTAGATCAAATACTTGCCTCATTGATATATGTTATAGCAAAGTCCATGGTCTCAGCAATCTCGACTGCTTCGAAGTCGGGCACCACTTCCCCACACATGGGGTCACTCTCGTTCGGCTTGGTCAGGGAGAAGAGGGCGCCGATGCTTAGGTCCCCGTCCCGGATGTACAGCTTGTCCTTCATGATCGGAGTGATGACGTAAGACCTGGAGACCGGAAGGACAAGGCACAGGAAGTAAATGTGGGTAGCTGGTAGCATATGCAGAGTGGGTACAGCTCCCGTCTTCTGGTGTAGCCAGTGATAACTTAAGGCCGCATGAGACACCTTGTATTCCGATTTTCACTTTTGGCCGAATACTGAAATGACAAGCGAAATTCAAATAAATCCATATCTTCCAATAATGTACAAGTTATTTCCCTCATTCGATATCAAACAAAATAATTAATTACCAGCAATTGTATAATTGTTTTGTTGTTTTTTTATTCATGTTTTGTTAGGTAAAATAATTACTTGCTTAAAGTATCAATTTGATCGGAGAATGACTGAGGTAGAAATAGCGTACACAATTATTTAAAGGAACTAAACCCAACAAATTTAGTCATATATGTGAATACTGAAGGATTAGTTTCCCTTGTCGGTATCTATCTTGTTGGTATCTATCTGTTGGTATCAAACGAAATTATAAATTACCAGCAATGAATTGACCAATTAGTTACTTTTAAAAAGTTGATTCATGTCTGGTCTATGTCAATGAATAATTGTGCGAAGTTTCAACTTGGACCGAGTAAAGGTGTGGGAGAAATAACGTGTACACACTTTTTACCAGACAGACCGACAGACAGTAAATTGATATAAACTTTGTAAAAATACTGTTCATATAACAATGACAAAAGGGAAAGAACTGCATATTTATCAATACTGCGATATAGTTTCCCTTTTCTATATTAATCAACAAGCTTACTTTTAAAGTACGGAGTACCCCAAGGATCAGTTCTAGGCCCAGTACTGTTCACTATGTACACATATCCACTCAGTGTGTCATACGGCCAACCGGTATCTTATACCATTTCTTTGCCGATGACTCACAGTTATACGATTCATCAGTACCCTCAGAGGTGTCGCATCTGGCAGAGAAAATCAGTAGTACCGTTGCAAGGGTGAGCGATTGGATGGTTGAAAAAAAACTCAAGATGAACGAAGACAAGACAGAAATAATTAAGATTGGCACTAGGAACAATGTCTCAAAAATTGAAAGCACAGATTCTCTCTTTATCACGAACTGCAATGTTCCTTTTGTCCATGTAGTGCGGAATCTTGGAGTTTTCTTCGACTCAACACTATCTTTCGACCCACACATAAGTCAGCTCTGCAAAGGTCTTTATCTGCAGCTGCGCAGATTAGGCCAGATCCGACCATATTTAACAACGGAGTCAACAAAAACGCTAGCTGTGGCATTCATACTCTCCCGCCTTGACTACTGTAACGCCGTGCTAGCAGGTATACCTGATGACAAAATAGCCAAGTTGCAACGTATACAGAACAACGCCGCTCGAATAGTCCTTAAAAAAAATAGACAAGATTCTGCTACTACGCTCTTGCGCACGCTCCATTGGCTTCCCGTGAAAGCGAGAATCGATTACAAGGTCGCCACACTTTGTCATCAGTGTATATATATCAACGAGATGCCCTTGTACCTTAGCGAACTGATTACTCCTTATGTCCCCCAGAGAGCCCTGCGCTCAATGGACTCAACGCTTTTAGTAGTGCCACGTTTCTCCCTCAAAAGCTACGGTCTGCGGGCTTTTTCAGTTCACGGACCAAAGGTTTGGAACTCACTCCCCATTGATCTCAGACAGACAACATGCTACACCACTTTTAAGAACATTAAGACCTATCTGTTTAAAACTTTTTTAGATTAACTGTCGTTTTAGCTCTTGTGTTTTTGTTTGTAATGTTGTTACAGCGCCTTGATTTTTGTTTGTTAACAGCGCTTTATAAATAAATTATTATTATTAAACAATAATTATCTAAAATCTACTCATTAATTAATTAATTGGTTAATGTTTTAATGGATTTAACTGACGTTGTCATCCACAATGAGAAATGACCTCGCATTACGATGTAGTAAATATATTTTAGTCTTTATAGTGCAAAGCTACCCTAATACATCTTCCGTATTCATGTAATAGCCTATATACGTATAGATTGCTCCATCGCACTGTGCTCTCACTTAGTTCCCATCTAAGATTATGCAGTCTATAAGGCAGATGATGTAAGGGTTCAGTTTCTGTGGCTCACGGTTTAACATTTGCGTCATGTGGCCAGCACAACAACTGGCTTGGCTATTCCTAACTAATGTCAGATACCTATTGGTTGGACTCAAGGGCCCTCTTTAACATTCTATCTATCTATCTATCTATCTGTCTGTCTATCTATCTATTTGTTTGTCTGTCTATCAATCTATCTATCTATCTGTCTGCTATCTATCTATCAATCTATCTATCTGTCTGTCTATCTGTCTGCCTGCCTGTCTGTCTATCTATCTATCCATCTGATTGTCTGTCTGTATCATGAGCTTTGAACATTCTTTAAAAAAATGAAGAACATTACATACTGGTTGAAATCTATTGCAGGTAGTCGGTATGATGGCAGTGGGCAGGACTAGAAACCTTGAACGTCAAGATGACTGTCCAGAAGAAAACGAAACAGCGAAAGACAGGTGGAAAACAGCAAGGTAATCACAATAGTAGAGTTAGATTTGTAAGAAGAGGGAAAGAGACAGAGAGAGAGAGAGAGAGAGAGAGAGAAAGAGAAAGAGAAAGAGAAAGAGAGAGACAAAAGCAGATTAAATTTTAATTAAAGATTAGAAATCTATTTTCTGAAAGTAAAGCCTAAAAGATCGAAGTCTAGATTTCTAGTCTGTGTATTGGACCAAGATTGGTCTACTAAACAATAACTGATCTAAATCTATATTCTAAAATTGATATTTAGTCTATATACTAGGCCAAAAATCTTTAGTCAGATCCACCTTCGCAATTCTAGATACAGAAATATATTAACAAATCTTGATCCATATCTGTGTTTTATAATATAGATCCAGGTCTGAATTAAAAAATCTAGATCCAAGACCAAATCTGTATTCTAAAAGTCTTGTAGAATCGGATATGCATTTTAAATAATTGTTCCAGGTCTGCCAGAGAGGTATTTAAGCTATTTGAGATTAATGGCCTTTTTGGAGCCCTTAATTGGTCTAAATATTATATACCAGTGCTAAATATTTCTTGGAGGCTTTAAGCTAAAGCTTGCCTTCCTTAGAGGTAGATCCGGCCCTGGGGTCTCTATACATTACATCTACAAAACTAGAAATAGATCTAGAGGATGAAATCTAGTCTAGACATTCTAGATCTCAATTTCTACTACAAATTTTTTAAAATGACTTGTAGGTCTATTACTTCTTTGCTGATATACTTTTTACACGTACTTCAGTGTATTTCAAAGTCATAAAATGTCTTCAGTCAATCTAGAGCCAGTCATGTAGACCTAGCTCATATTTAGTGTTTACTAAAATAAGTGTCTGGTGTCCTACTAAACTCAAACTCGTGTCTACCATTTATCTGTGTTTAACTCCGATGCGAAATGTCTGAATACACACTCAGGAAGTTATGCACCATGCGCATTTTAGATTCATTTTCACAAAAATTTCTTATTCCACATGCTAAGATTAATTCTTACAAGTGCCCCTTTTCCCTAGTGCCGTTAGAACATGTAAGGGGGTTGTGTGAATCTGTATGAATGCATGAACATATAAAGACGCCTTCGACCTTATTCTATTCTCTTTTGAAGGAAAGTTTGCAATTTAAAGATAGAATATCCATTTATTCAATGTCATAACTACCAAAATAATAACGCTTTTTATTGTCTCTTTTCCTTCGACGTCTGAGATGAGCCGCGCGGCCGCTCTCGGGCCAGGCATTTCTCCGAATAGCCTTCGGTCTATAGGAGGGCCTTGGGGCCAGTGTCTTGTTCGGGCCATCTGATATAGTATTCCGGAATGTGTATCGAACAACTTTTGTAAGTTATCACTGTCGCGTCCCAAAACCGCGTACAGGCCTGAGATGAACTCCTATTGAAATATCAGAGCAGGAAAGACTCAATCCTCCTGTAGTGCTCTGGCAAGAAACTGGGCCGTTAGGCGTAGTGCCTAGTGGCTACCATACATGTCGAGTGACTGCTCAGACACGCCCCCCCCCCCTTAGGTTTCAGAGCTGGGGACACTCGTACAAGATATGTGACGCTCTCTCCACAGTGACGCCATCGGGAGTCGTAGTTCGGACGGAACCGGGCAAAGTATGCCCCAACAAGACAATGTTGCGTCCTACACTGTGCCGTGATTACTTGTTCTGACCTCCTTAACCGCCACCACGGATCGTCGCGATCTGGGTGGCGCATTTGCTGCCAGACACTACGTGCTCTGTCGGATTCCTTCCAGAACTTTAACAATTTCTCATAATTGAGTGATAGGAATCCTGCCGTTGCTTGTAAAAACGTGTTTGGTGCTTCGAGGTGAGTGCCCAGATGTAAAACAAGATGGCGCCTAAGCTGGTTTTTAAAGCATTTCTGTTGGGCACGTTTCAGCTTAGAAGAACTAGATAAATTCTTCCTTCATTAAGCTGGACTCAACTTTCCGTGTAAGCTTTTGATCACATGACCATAACACGGGTCATATTTGCGTGTATTAGCAATACTGTCCCTTGTCCATCGACCTGTGTGATTTTCATGAGCTACGTGTGCCAGTAGGTCACACACACATTAACTCTATCAGTCCGCCACTGGAGTTGCAACAATATATATGTGTATGTGTGTGTGTGCGTAATTAATCTTTATTACATCCCAAACCTTCATTGATATAGAAGAAGTTTGTTGTACTCTAGTTCTAAAGTTGAAAGACTGTAGACCAGTGGCGTAGCTAGCCATGTGAGAGTGGTGCGGGCCGCACGGGGCATCAAGCTAAGGACAAACTTTGTCAGTAAAAACTACACATTTGTATAAAACATGAAGAAACAGAAACAAATTAATGTATTTCTCTGCTTTGTTTTTCTCTTTTATGTTATGCTACATTAAATGTAAGCTGTGGATTATCTTGAATCAGATTAATTACATTTGTTTTAAGCTCTGAAGGCAAGGCACTTATACACTTTCTTCAGTGATACATGGTACAGTTTTACTTCATTGTACAATGCTCCGTGTCTATAAGAGGGACAAAGTTGTGTTGGTACATTTCTTGCTAAATTGGTCAGTACACTATTCTGCTTACCTTGCTTACTCTTCTCAACTAGATAAAGTACTTCATCTAATAGATGTTATCTACGAACATTGAGAAGTATGAGACCAACAGAGCTCACATTCAGTCATCGCTTGCTGGGAAGGAATTTGTAGTAGTTTGTCTTTAGGGACCAGTGCTGACAGCAAGGTGCAAGATTTAATTCAAGAATAGTGGACGAGCAAAGAGATTATCCAAAGAGAATCTTAGACATCATACGTTTTCTCTCAAAGCAAAATCTGGCACTCCGTCCGTGGATATCGCAAACAAGTTAAAGAAGTATTAGAACAGGGGTTATTAACCTGTGGGTCGCGACCCCCTTGGGGGTCGATTGACGATTTGCCAGGGGCAAAAACAAATTTCCTGTGGTCGCAGTTTCTTCAGAAGCCTCCAACTTATGAAACAAGGATCCGTTGAGCTCTTGAGTTTTATAACAAAAAAATATTCGCTAGATGAATCAGTCTGGAATATCATCATCTTGATTTGCATATTTCTGACGATTTTGGTAAGTGTATTTCTTTCCCTTGTTTGAAATACCAAACAAAATAATTTGTTACGAATAGTTATTGAACTAATTCATTATTTTTTTTATTTTTTTTTGCTGATTTTGTTTCGTTATCACGAATAAGAAATAATTTGACGAACTTTTAGCTTGATCCGAGATATAGTGTCATAGAAATCAAGTGTATAAGCAGACACACAGACACACGGACATAGTGAGTAGATATACGCTTTGTAAAAAAATATTGACTTGGTATTAAAAAAATAATTCTCCATCAAAAATTGTTACATAGACAAAAATAATACTAAAGCTTAAATACAAAAAAAACTGTAATGAAAACTGTAACGAAAACTGTAATGAAAACTGTAATGAAAACTGTAATGAAAACTGTAGTGAAAACTGTAATGAAAACTGTAATGAAAACTGTAATGAAAACTGTAACGAAAACTGTAACGAAAACTGTAATGAAAACTATAATGAAAACTGTAATGAAAACTATAATGAAAACTGTAATGAAAACTGTTATGAAAACTGTAATGAAAACTATAATGAAAACTGTAATGAAAACTGTTATGAAAACTGTAGTTAACACTGTAGTTCTATTTCTCTGTAATTATGTTTTTTTAAACAAAAAGCGCTTAGCTTATATAACAGTCCATGTTTCTCGCTCCAAAAACTCCACCAGTAGAAGTCTAGGGATTAACAGTAACAGAAGTATCGTATAGCTGTTGATAGGATAGCCGTAGCTAGGTACAAGGCTCTGGTTCTCATTTTCATTGTGGTCAAGTAGGCAGGCCGAAAGGCGCACCACATGGTTAGCGTTGTGAGTACACACGTGGATATAAAGCGACTTTTTTTTCCCTTGAACCGTTCGGGCAAGGCTCGAGTCTTGAAGGCGAAGACAGAAGACATAATGTGAAAGAGGAGGTCTGTTGTCACGAAAGTGGGACATATGGATATTTGGCGTCATACAAAAACTTCTCCACATATCTGACTTGAACCTGAAGCTGGTGCAATAAGCTTTGGATGGGGAAGAACCGGGCAAGGAGAAGGAAGCGAAGCACCTGAAATAAGTTTTGGATGGGGAAGAACCGGGCAAGGAGAAGGAAGCGAAGCACCTGAAATAAGTTTTGGATGGGGAAGAACCGGGCAAAGAGAAGGAAGCGAATCACCTGAAATGTACGAAAACGTAGATCAATCAAACCATTGAGAGAACATTAAATTAAATAAAGCAATAATAAATAAAACTAAACAAGATTACTAAGAGAGTTTGTGTTATCACACGACTCAGAGGCGGCCCCAATCGGAGTCGGATCCCTATCGGATCCGCCAATTCACAAGGAATATTCAAGATGTGATTTTGTTTTGATTGTCAAAAGTAATAATGTTTCAAGATTCATTTGGCGTTGTAAAATTTTTTTCCTGTAAATTAAAGCTGATTATTTAAAAATTTTGAGAGAACTAGTTTAGTACCATGTTTTAACGCAGGGGTCACGCTACTGCACGAAATTCGCTGCATAAAAAGTCCATTTTAAAAAATTTGCGTGATATTTACATACAAATGAGATAATTTACAATGACATCACTTACAATGACATCACTTACAATGACATCACTTACAATGACATCACTTTCAATGACATCACTTGCAATGACATTACTTACAATGACATTACTTACAATCATATCACTTTCATGGATTTCATTTGCAATGACATCACTTACAATGTAATCCTTTACAATCACACCATTTACAATCACATCACTTACAATCACATCACTTACAATCACATCACTTACAACGATTTCACTGAATATCACATCACTAACAATCATATCACTTAGAATGAAATCACTTACAATGACATCACTTACAATAACATCACTTACAATGGCATCACTTACAATGACATCACTTACAATGACATCACTTACAATGACATCACTTACAATGACATCACTTACAATGACATCACTTACAATGACATCACTTACAATGACATTACTTACAATGACATCACTTACAATCACATCACTTACAATCACATCACTTACAATCACATCACTTACAATCACATCACTTACAATCACATCACTTACAATCACATCACTTACAATCACATCACTTACAATGACATTATAATTTAATCACTTGCTTTATGACATCATAATGTAATCACTTGTTTTATTAGGACTCAAATGCAAGCTCTTACCACTGTCAGACAGATATCTGAAGCAAGAAGAATTTAAAATGTGGAAACATTACCAACTAATTCAGCAACTTACCTCGTCCACATAGAATGCTAAAGCCGATGCTATTTTAAATTTTAACCTTTTTTAGACCAAAACATTTTACCTCTTCGACAAAGAAGCCTAAAGTAATAGTGATGTGAAATGTAGAACTGATGTAGGCGAGTTTGAAATTCGTCAGAGGGCTTCGAAATATTCTGTAAATGCGTATAGCTTTAATCAGCATGATCAAGTACGAGATGTTGAAACTAACAGTAAAGAGCATGGCTTTTAGTGTGCAGACGGTGTGGGTTGGTTCCGTCACGTTCAGTGGCACAGCTGAGTAGCTCATGAGTAAAGCCGTGAATTGGATATAGTTCAACTCCATGCTGGACACTTTGATCGGCGGGTGATCCCGGTTTAAAAAGTACCAGTAGAACACTACCAACGTCAACGAGGCGCCGAAAGCAGTGACAAAGAGAAAAACGATAACTAGCGGGTCTTTGCATGTGTGAAAATCGGGCTCAATTTCAAGGCATGTCGTCTCGTTTCCAGAAACGGTGGGCCAGTAAAACATGGGGCATTGCTCACAGTGATCTTGTGACTCAGTCGCTAATTCGTTGTCTGCACACTTCTTGCATATCCAGCAGCAATGAGAGACAGCGAAATGGTACTCGGTCATGCTGCATATGGCTTGCAGTTGCCCGCAGAAAGAATGAATTCGGGAGGAAATCGAAAAGGCTTAACGTCAAGATTCCTTATTACGAAATCAAACAAAATAATCAATAACCAACATTTAATTAATCGTTTTAACTTTTGTTTAATCGGTTCGTATCTTGTCAGGTTCAATGAATAATTGTGCAAAATTATAACATGATCCGAGAATGAGAAATGTGAGAAAAAGCATGTTCAAACTTTTTACCACACAGATGTACAGACAGATATACAGACAGAATGAGCTTTTTACAAGCTTTGTAATAAATATGATGAAATATGCAATTTAATCATTTAAACATGTTACAATAGTACACTATAATATATTATAATATATAATAATATAATATGATAATATAACATCTATTACAGATGCCCAGCCTGTGACCGCAACTGTGTATCAAGGATTGGCCTCTTTAGTCGCACAAGAAAAATGCAAAGGGAGATATTAGATCTCCAAAACGTAAAATGCCACAAAATAATATAATATAATAAAATAAAAGGTCATTATACTGGAATAAAATTCGAAGAAATGTAAATAGAACCAAAAAGAGATTTGTTTTAGCAAGATATAAACAACGTGACTAAGCAATGAGACCAAATATAGTCTCCACTCTATTAAAGCACTGGTGACAAAACATAATCAGAAAGACACAAAGATGAAGGCACATTCTTCGTCCCATATGCTAGGACAAATTTGTACAAATACTCCTTCTTCCCTAGCGATATTAGAGCATGGAATGGGTTGCCTAGGCAGCTAGAATTTAAGTCATCGGTTAACATGCATGAATAGATGCATGACGCTTAGGACGTAATCATCTTCTTTTTTGAAGTAATGTCTGTATTATGTAAGATAAGATAAGATAAATAAACAAAAGATAAAATGACGTCATATCAAGAACGTCTGTAATGTATAAGACGTGAAAGCTTGTCAATGACCTACACAAATCGACTGAAACTAAAACTAAATTAGTGGCCAAAGCTTTTGAGGTGGCCATAAAATTGATATATAGAATCTTACATTATTGGCCAAAACATTGGATGTGGCCTCAAAAACGGATACATTCAATATTACTTTATTGGCCAAAGCGTTGGAGGTGGCTCTAAAAACTGATGCATAGAATCTTACTTTATTGGCCAAAGCGTTAGAGGTGGCCCTAAAGCTGATACATAGAATTTTACTTTATTGGCCAAAGCGTTAGAGTTGGCCTTAAAGCTGATACATAGAATCTTAATTTCTTGGCCATAGCGTTAGAGGTGGCCTTAAAGCTGATACATACAATTTTACTTTATTGGCCAAAGCGTTAAAAGGTGGCCCTAAAACTGATACATAGAATCTTTACTTTATTGGCCAAAGCGTTAGAGGTGACCTTAAAGCTGATACATAGAATCTTACTTTCTTGGCCATAGCGTTAGATGTGGCCTTAAAGCTGATACATAGAATTTTACTTTATTGGCCAAAGCGTTAGAGGTGGCCCTAAAACTGATACATAGAATCTTTACTTTATTGACCAAAGCGTTGGAGGTGGCTTTAAAGCTGATACATAGAATCTTACTTTATCCGCCAAAGCGTTGGAGGTGGCCCTAAAACTGATGCATAGAATCTTACTTTCTTGGCCATAGCGTTAGAGGTGGCCTTAAAGCTGATACATACAATTTTACTTTATTGGCCAAAGCGTTAAAGGTGGCCCTAAAACTGATACAAAGAATCTTTACTTTATTGGCCAAAGCGTTAGAGGTGGCTTTAAAGCTGATACATAGAATCTTACATATTGGCCTAAGCGTTGGAGGTGGCCCTAAAACTGATACATAGAATCTTACTTTATTGGCCAAAGCGTTGGAGGTGGCCCTAAAACTGATGCATAGAATCTTACTTTATTGGCCAAAGCGTTGGAGGTGGCCCTAAAACTGATACATAGAATCTTACTTTATTGGCCAAAGCGTTGAAGGTGGCCCTAAAACCGATACATAGAATCTTACTTTATTTGCACTAAAACTGATGCATAGAATCTTACTTTATTGGCCAAAGCGTTGGAGGTGGCCCTAAAGCTGATCATTGGAATCTTGGCTGTGCTTAATACGACGGCCGCCGACCTGGTGGTGAAACTTGCGTCTGTCCCGATGACACCAACGACGTTGAACGATTTGAGAACCGCCTGACTGCCTGGACCAGAAATACACGAGGTCAAAGTTCAACTATCAACACATTGAGGTACGCAATATCTGCACTTGTCTTAGAGAGAGAGAGAGAGAGAGAGAGAGCGTGTGTGTGTATGTTTTATTGTGTTTGAAAAAAAAGTATAGAGTGGTACAAATGGGCATACGATGGAAAGGTGGGGGAAAAAAATAATCAATTAATCTCTAATATATATTAATAAGTGTATATGAATCAGGGGAGTAGCTAGGAATTTCAAATCATTTGGGGGCCGGGGGGGGCTTGAAATTTTGGGGGGCCCCTGCATTTTGCGTAATATTTAATATAAAAAACACTCATTTAGGGGTTCCTCTAAAGCGGGGGTCCTCGATGGGATTTTCGAAATCTGACCCTCCTCCCCCCAGTAGCTACGCCACTGATATGAGTGTTTGTGCTTATAATGTGTTTGTTTTCGCTGATTTGATTCTGATGTAACCACGAGAACGTACATCGTAGTTGAGTTTGTAGACAGTGGGGGGGGGGGGGAACTTGAGGTGTGGGAGACAAGCAGGGGACTAGGGACAAATAGACAGGTGACAGAAAGACAAGTGCCAAATAGATAGTGACAGAAAACAAATAGATAGTGACAGAAAACAAATAAATAGTGAAAGAAAACAAATAGATAGTGACAGAAAACATATAGATAGTGACAGAAAACAAATAGATAGTGACAGAAAACAAATAGATAGTGACAAAAAACAAATAGATAGTGACAAAAAACTAATAGATAGTGACAGAAAACAAATAGATAGTGACAGAAAACAAATAGATAGTGGCAGAAAACAAATAGATAGTGACAGAAAACAAATAGATAGTGACAGAAAACAATTAGATAGTGACAGAAAAACAAGTGACAGAAAGACAGGTGACAGAAAGACAGGTGACAGAAACACAGGTGACAGAAACACAGGTGTAGAAAAACAGGTGACAGAAAGACAAATGACAGAAAGAAAAGTGACAAAAAGACAGGTGATAGAAAGACGGGTCAAAGAAAGGCGTCATTTTAATGTGAGTAGTTTATGGTTGTGGCTCAGCGGTAAAGCGCTTGGCTTCCAATTCTTTGTCCCAAGTTCAAATCCAGTAGACCGTGTATCAACATGTAGACTCTATATCAAGAACTTTTTCATCCAGCAAGCAACGTTTTGAAAGGGTCTAGGAAGTTTTTTTTTGCTCGCATTAATAATAATAAGGTTTGTCTTTAAGACGGAAGATTAATGAAGAATGCAGTATTTCCTGCGGATCACTGTTTGTAGTGCGGACTTGCCACCGTATGCCCATGATGGAGCGCGAGTATCTTTGGTGAAAGCAGTAGTCTTAGTGACTTTCTATTAATTCTCTATAATACCCACGCATTAGAGTGTCAGGAACTCATCAATTGTGTAAAGAGACGAAGCCTGAGCTGAACCCTTCATACTGTAAGACATGCCTCACTAGCAGAAGTCAACCTGTAATGCACAGTGGAAGAAGCAGGAAGTCTAGGTGGACAAAAAAAAAGCTGGCTGGTCAACTTAAAAGAATGGACTGGACTGGATATCTTGCTAAGAACATTAGCTGACCGGGAAAAGTGGAGGGATTTGATTACGCTGACCGGGAAAAGTGGAGGGATTTGAGTACGCAAACTGAGACCAATCGTTATGGAAGGCCTGAACACTGACATGAAACGTCACAACATGTGGGCAAATTAGACTCTAACCCTAACGAGCTATTGGCCTACACTGCTCACAGGTTGCGATGCTATTACCGGCTATTACCGATTGTCTCGCGCGAACTGTCACGGCACACCTACGCGGAAAGCCAAGAGGCAGACAATGATGACGTATATTTGTGCCCTTGTGTGTGTGTATGTTTGTGCTTTTGTGTGTTGGGGGGGGGGGGGTCTATGCTAACTTGATTTGCCTTCCTGAGAAAATACACGAGTGACTCGATCATATCAATGCGGTAAAAATCGACCACTTCATGGCCGCAGGCATGGACCATGCTCTTTTTTAGTGACTGAAAGCAGTCCGCCAATGTTCAGGTCCCCCATTTCTATGTACAGCTTGTCATTCATGGGCGGCAGCACGAAGAGGCTCCTCGTAAATGGAACCCAAACAATCAGGAGCGTGCTCACTGCAGTAATAGATGCAGGAGACGCATTCATCCCACAATCAGACGAACGATGTCTGTGGTAATGAGTAAAATACATATTACCTTATAAAATACGGACCTTACTTCAAAAAAGAAGATGATTATCTTATCTTATCTTATAAAATACAGATATTACTTCAAAAAAAAAAAGATGATGATTACGTTCTACTCGACATGCATCTAGTCTGCCAAGTCACTGGTTTTCCTGGCTGACTCAGGCAACCCATTCCATGCTCTAATAGCACTAGGGAAGAAGGAGTATTTGTACAAATTTGTCCTAGCATATGGGACGAGAAATGTGCCTTTATTTTTGTGTCTTTCAGAGTATTTTATTAAATTTTGTTTTTGTATTTGAAGATTATGGTTCAGTGTTTTATGTATAATTGCTACTTTACTTTTGAATCTTCTGTCCTGAAGGCTTTCTAAATTTAGTGATTTTACTAATGGTGTTACCCTAGTCAAATGTGAATATTCGTTTGTTATGAATCTCACTGCTCTATTTTGTGTTTGTTCCAGTTTCTTAATGTTTTCTTGAGTTGAGAGGTCACAAGCTAGGGTTAGCGTTAAATTCTTAAGAATGGTAAAGCAGTAAAGTTCCCGTTTCAAACATTTCAATATTGGGGGCTAATGGTGTAGCTCATATGTGTCTAAGTCAACAGTTAACGAGAGTGTCATGCGGTCAGATGGGCACGTATCCCGTATGGGCCACGAATGTACTTATAGCTATAACACATTGATAATAAAACACACATATTATATTCCTTAATAAATGTAGACTAAATCTTTACAATCTGGGCTCTAGATTTAGATCTAAACTTGACTAGATCTTTAAACTAGACTAGATCTATTGTCAAGCAACAATCTAGACTTACAATCTAGACTAGATCTATTGTCAAGCAACAATAGTACAGTCTAGTTGAGAATGGGTTAGAACTAGACTAATGGTAAACATGTTATGCACTTTTATTTGTTCATTTTTTGTTCTCATGTATTGGTCTAGTCATATGAACACTCCAACATAACAATGAGAACGATGAAGAAATGTGTTCATAACTTTCAAAGTCTTGTTTCATTTTCATTTTTCAACTTCCGTTTGGTGGACAAAGAGTAACGCAAATATTTTAGATTTCTGCATTGCGTGCGTAGTAGATTTGCAAAAGATGGTCAGCCTACTACTACTATTATTACTATTATAGCTTTTATATAACACAACTCTGCCCGAGTCGGGTGTCGAACCTCGAGCCCCCTTCTAGGTAGCCAAGCCAAGTTCAAGCGCACTTAGCCTCTCGACCACGCTTCCCACGCCTACTCTTGGCAGGAAATAAAAGCTGAATATCTCCCACCTCCGATTTTTGTTTGTTTGTTTGTTTGATATTTGGCACATCGGGACATTCTAGACCAGTGTTTCCCAAACTTTTTACTTATGCGTACCCCTTCTAAACGCTAAGTACCCCTCGTCCCTTCCACCCCTCCCCCCCCCCCAAAAAAGAAACAGGATTTGTTTTAATAACAGTAAAACATTATTTTATTTTTGTTTGTAGTTTATTTATGCATGCTGTGCACACCCGCCATCGTGGAACCAAATGGCCGATACATAGCATAATGTTAGATCACTAAAATAACAAAATGGATGAACTTGATTGTTGCTGCAGACATTTCTACCAATTCCGTGAAAGCTCGCTAATCTGTCTCACTGAAACATGGCTAAATGAAATTATTCCCGACACATAAGTAGACTTTGATGCGTTTCTTTTGTACAGATTAGACAGAACAACAGATAGTGACTCCCCTTGGGGAGTTGGACCACACAATGATCCATCTTACACCCGTGTACAAACCGGTTTTAAAAACAACAAAACCCGAAGTACAGTCCATCCAGTCATGGTCTGACGACGCTGTTTTACAGACACAAAGTTGTCAGGAGCAAACAGATTGGGACATGTTTGTAAACAACTGCCCAGACAGATGAACTTACCACAACTGTTAATTCGTACATCCAGTTCTGTGAAAACATGATTGTACCAAAGAAGAAAATTAAAACATTCAGTAATAATAGACCCTGGATGACCAACATTAAAAATTAAGATTTTGTCGTCATCGAGTAGTACATAGAAGTCTATTTATAAAGCACTTGTTATGAGTGTAAATGTGTATTTTTCGTGTGTGAATGTTGTTCGTATGTGCATGTGTATCGTGCATTTATATTGTTATTGTACAGTAGATACGCTGAGGTTGTCAATTGTAGTCTAAATGAATTTCCATTTGTTTGGATCAATAAAGTTATCTTATCTTATCTTATCTTTAGAAACACATCAAATACAATCTAAAAACAAAAAGGGATGGTTTTTACATTGCGAATATGGCGGTCACATTTTTATCCATTTCCAGATTTTTGTAGAAATTATTCTTAAAATATAAAATAGCAAGTTTTTGAGTTTGTAAATCTGGAAATAAATGATAAAAAGGATTTAAAACTTAAGATAATTTATACTAATTTATAAATTAAATGGGCATTTTAAAAAAACTGTATGTATGTATGTATGTATGTTCCGCATAGAAATTAAAAAAACAACAACTTTTGACCAATCTTAATAAAACTTGTCAGACACCGCAGTGTATCTGTAATGTCCTCCGTAAAATATATACATTTATCTCTATTAACCCTTTCTCTCCGTAAAACTTTCTCACGTTTTGACAGGAAGTATGCATTATTTTACGTCAGGTCTATAGACCCAACTCTGTCCTACATAATTTGCTACAACTGATACATCCTATTGTATGCTAACGTACACAAATTACAAACAATAAAGTTTATAGGGCCTGATGGTTTTTATGGTTAGGTAAAGGAAGGTCCTAAGTTCAAGTACTTTCGAAAAAAATGGTAGACGTTGTTGAGTCACTCATTTCTAATTGGTCCAAGCATCTCACCTCTGATGTGTCCGAGCTGTACATTTCTAATTTGTCTAATCATCTCTCATGCGTCCATTTATCTTTGATGTGTTCATTCATCTTTGATTTGTACATTCGTCTCTGATGTGTCCATTAATCATTCATTTGTACATTCATCTCTGATGTGTCCATTAATCTTTCATTTATACATTCGTCTCTGATGTGTCCGTTCATCTCTGATGTGTCCATTAATCTTTCATTAGTACATTCGTCTCTTATGTGTCTATTAATCTTTCATTTGTACATTCGTCTCTGATGTGTCCATTCATCTTTCATTTGTACATTCATCTCTGATGTGTCCATTCATCTTTCATTTGTACATTCATCTCTGATGTGTCCATTAATCTTTCATTTGTACATTCGTCTCTGATGTGTCCGTTCATCTCTGATGTGTCCATTAATCTTTCATTTGTACATTGGTCTATGATGTGTCCATTAATCTTTCATTTGTACATTCATCTCTGATGTGTCCATTAATCTTTCATTTGTACATTCATCTCTGATGTATCCATTAATCTTTCATTTGTACATTCGTCTCCGTTGTGTCCATTAATCTTTCATTTATACATTCATCTCTGATGTATCCATTAATCTTTCATTTGTACATTCGTCTCTGATGTGCCCATTCATCTTTCATTTGTACATTCATCTCTGATGTGTCAATTAATCTTTCATTTATACATTTGTCTCTGATGTGTCCGTTCATCTCTGATGTGTCCGTTCATCTCTGATGTGTCCATTCATCTTTCATTTGTACATTCATCTCTGATGTGTCCATTCATCTTTCATTTGTACATTCATCTCTGATGTATCTATTTATCTTTCATTTGTACATTCCTCTGTGATGTGTCTATTTATCTTTCATTTGTACATTCATCTCTGATGTGTCCATTCATCTTTCATTTGTACATTCATCTCTGATGTGTCCATTTATCTTTCATGTGTCCATTCATCTTTCATTTGTACATTTACCTCTGACGCGTCCATTCATCTTTCATTTCTCACACCTGGCACAAATAGTATTATTAGCATAGTCATGACATGTTTACACTTTAACTTTTTTTAATCTCCGTAATTACTTTCCTAGTTCTGACAGAAGTGTTTGTCAAGAAACTGAATATCAGCTCTTGATGGCAGGAAGTCTAGGATGATTCTCGCTATGGCTAGTCAACTAGTAATAATGATTGAAACTAATACAACAGGTGACGATGAAGTTAAGACTTTACAATGACTAATGTAACAAATTAGGATCTCCGAACACAATATTGTCATTAAAATAGGTATTTAATTAGTGATATATATAGTTCAGATATTAACCACCAAAATTGGGTTTAATTGAAATAATAATGTGATTAATGTGGTTGGCTAATTAAGTAGTTAAAACAATGTAATTAATACAAACATATAAGAAGTGAATAATGTTACGAACAGTTCGGAATTATATAACCATAAAGGCTAAAATAACATAGTTACATATAGATTGATGTTTGGTACAAATAGCAAGCCACACTGGACAGTTTTTCTCACTCTCTTTTCTTAGCACGGATCCTGGAGCCCACATCACAGTCCGTATAGGCTTTATGTGATACTTACTGGTATAAATCTACCGAGTCTGACAGTCACCTAGATTTTTATAAGTTGACAGACACCAACAAATCAACTCCTAGCTTTCTACGTACAATAATGAAAAGATGAAAAGTTTCGTCTTACCGCGTGTCCTTAAGAAAAGCACCGATACTGTTCCTGTATCTAACAACCACAACACAAGTCGTATATCACAATACGCCATCGACTTCTACAGCATACAACACATGTCCGTATTCCACATTACGACATCGACTCCTATAACATCGGTCTGGTCCAGCACCTAGCCGTGTTTGAGTCGTCTCCCCCTTATCTCAAACTGTTTCTGACTTTATAGTTTTTAAGCTATGTCTAATTTATTCTCTAATTATCGTCTTGTCACCTGGACTCTGCTAGTACCACATTTTACCTACATAAATCTAAAGATCCGCGATGTGTCCTACCGGTATCACTGACCGTGGTATTTGGAGCCCTATTGTTCGCAAGTTTATTGCTCCTCTCTCGTTTTCGTAGTGTTGGTGTCAACTAATGTCTCTGTCTGGGTGTCTATACATCACTGTCATAGTCTGCTCCAGGTCCAGTGTTGGTGTCAACTAATGTCTCTGTCTGGGTGTCTATACATCACTGTCATAGTCTGCTCCAGGTCCAGTGTTGGTGTCGACTAATGTCTCTGTCTGGGTGTCTATACATCACTGTCATAGTCTGCTCCAGGTCCAGTGTCGGTGTCAACGAATGTCTCTGTCTGGGTGTCTATACATCACTGTCATAGTCTGCTCCAGGTCCAGTGTTGGTGTCAACTAATGTCTCTGTCTGGGTGTCTATACATCACTGTCATAGTCTGCTCCAGGTCCAGTATTGGTGTCAACTAATGTCTCTGTCTGGGTGTCTAAACATCACTGTCATATGCTGCTCCAGGTCCAGCAAAAGATCCGTGAGAGATCGTACTATAGTATTTGAATTAACAACAAGAGAAGATAATCACACAACTGTGACAGTGTTTATTTCTCGCATTGTTTGTAAAATGTTTGACATGTTTCGGATGTTCTTTCAGAGTTGAAGATTGTTTACTTCCTACTCCAAACCTCCCGCAGGACGACGGGGGATGGGAGCGGGCAGGGTTTGAACCCTCGACAAATCCGAACGACAGTCCAGCGCGCAAACCGCACGACCAGGCAGCCATCCTGCATTTGTACACTCTACTCTGTTATGATTTAACTTCAATTACAATTTTTGTTTGTGATCACAAAAAAACGCTACTGTTGGTATAGAATTATAGGAGAATGCAAGCTCTTTTTATGTAACACAATTAAAAGTTTATAAAACCCAAAAAAATCGATGGAGTTTGATCGGATCAAACCAACGATGGTATCGTTAATTAGGAAAAGAAAGAGTTCAATGCGTTTTGGGTTGTGTTGAAGGTGCATGTAATATCAGCAATATGATGTTAGCAATAGTTGGTCGATAGAAAGGCTGCTGAATATTCATTCTAATTGTCCAATCGTTTTACATACATCATGTCGCCTGGCTATGACGTCTTTTGTAGTGTTAGGCACCTAGTTTATAGTATTAGTTAGTTAAGAGACGCACCATAGAAGACGTATATTGAACGGGACTAGTGACGCTTGGGATATTTTGGGTAAGAGACAGGAAAATCAGTTAGAAATAGGATTCTCTTGGGTAAAGACGTGTTTTATTTGACAGAGACTCTGACTGTGGCCTTCTATTGGATTAAACTTATTCATTGTTTATCAGTGTTGATCACATCTTTTCACTTGTTTAAAAATGATGTTTGTTGATTATGCGCTTTCGTTCACCTAGGCCTACATTGAATACACCCGAACAAGAAACCCAAACGCTTGCTGAATAATTGATTGAAATCTAACAATCATCTACTGTTGACTTCAGTACAGAATTAAACATCCATCACAGTAGTAATGCCACATTTCTAAATTATCCTATAACGTCACTAGATGGTGGTGGGAGGATACGAAAATTATGCGGTGATACCAAAGTCAACAGCTAACGGTTTTCAAAGAATTTAATAGAAACCCAAAATAGCCTTTAAAAGGTTAAATAGAAACATAGATTTTATTACAAAAAGTCTTCTTTTTAACTATGAACTGATCGCCCCCAGGCGACACCAGTCATGAAGATGTTTCTGTGTATAGTAATTCTCAACAACTTAGCAGAGTCATGATTATATTAACACATAATTGTAATAGTATACTATAGTATTTTAAAATGAAAGTCTTGAATTTATGCAAAAAGGAACACAAACAAAATAGTTTTTTTTTTTTAAAAGACAAATCCTCTTTTATGAAGCTGATGACATTTTGTAAGATCGATTCGATTAGTAAAATCACTAAATTTAGAAAGCCTTCAGGACAGAGTATTTAATAAAATACTCTGAAAGACACAAAAATAAAGACACATTCCTCGTCCCATATGCTAGGACAAATTTGTACAAATACTCCTTCTTCCCTAGTGCTATTAGAGCATGGAATGGGTTGCCTGAGCTAGCCAGAAAAACCAGTGACTTGGCAGAATTTAAGTCATTGGTTAATATGCATGACTAAATGCATAACGCGTAGGACGTAATCATCTTCTTTTTTGAAGTAACGTCTGTATTATATAAGATAAGATAAGAAGACTCAAAAGTAAAGTAGCAATTATACATAAAACACTGAACCATAATCTTCAAATACAAAAACAAAATTTAATAAAATACTCTGAAAGACACAAAAATAAAGGCACATTCCTCGTCCCATATGCTAGGACAAATGTCAGGTTCTTGTTTTCTTGTACCTATCAAACTATTATTTCAATTTTAGTTATTGTTATTATTTTCTGAACTTATAATATTTTGGCCCAAGTTCCCCAATTTCTGATCAACAATAGACATAGTTTCTTTTCTACATGGAGTAAACTATTCTATTTCATCAGCCAAATTAGAATGACAACAACTTTGAATTTTACGTGAACAATTTAGTCATCTCTGTGGACCTGTTTGATCAATTTTCTTTGGCTTGTCTGTGTTTTTCTCCTTAGAATAATCAACACTTGAGTAATTCCTTCTGTTATTTCCTCCACCATGGTTCACATTATTGTAAGCTCCTCTCCAATTTCTTCCATCCATTCTCCTTCCTCTACTATCAAACTGCCTCCTGTAACCTCCATATGACACATTCCTTGTGCCTGACACATGTCTTGGTCCATCCTTACCATATGTCACCTGCTTTGGTTTCACTCCAGCTCCACCCACATAACATTCCGTTGACCTGTGACCTACTCTTCCGCACTTAAAACAAGTTATGACTTTCCTGTCACTAACATAGTTTTGACTTGTAGCTTCAGCAGCTCACATCACATACACATTTTCCTCTTTACATAATGATTTGGTTGAACTTGCAGTCTTAAAACTTTCAATAACTTGTAGCATGTCTTCTACATTATCACTTTTATTTAAGATAAGTTGACGATACACTTCTCCTGAAACACTCTCTAATAATCTGTCTGTCACAATCATATTTTTCATGCCTTCTATGGTCTCCTTTACTTCCGCCATCTTCATCCAATTGTCTAGTGCCCTTCTCAAATCTGCTACATATCCCCTGAAATCATTTTCTTTAGGTCTGATTTGGTGAAATTTCTTCCTACACGATTCTCCATTTATATCAGCCTGTCTCATCAACAAAACCTTCCCCTCATCATAATTTTCCCTTTTAAACAGATCATCTTGCAGCATGAAATTCTTGAGTTTTGCAGTCAATTTGTAAGATAACAACATAGCCCAACTTTTCTTATCAATACAACATCTTGTTGCTACCGCCTCAAATAAAGTCAAAAAGCCAATCAAATCCTCATCTTCCTTCATATTCTGAAAACTCTTGTCCAACTTATCAATTATATGCCTATGTTTATCCTGGATCTTAGCTTCTCCTTCTTTGTTTTCAGATTTGACACCAATTTTCTCCTGAAGTCTAGCCAATTCCAATTCATCCTGCCTCTTTTTAGCTTCCACTGCTTCTCTTTCTTTCCATCGTTCATGCTCCTCCTTCTTAAACCGTTCCTCCCTATCCAATCTTGCTTGTTCCTCCTCCTTCTTAAGTCGTTCCTCCTCCTTCTTAAGTCGTTCCTCCCTATCCAATCTTGCTTGTTCTGCCTTGACATATTCCTCCTTCTGTTCCTTCACATAATTCTGTAAGTCAGCTCCTGAAAAACCCAACGCCTTCCCATCTGCTATAAATTGTGAATTTATAGAAAACCTAGTCTCCATCCTCAGAATTTCCAAACAATATAAGTCACAAAGGTCAAATCAGAAAAATCAATTAGAGCACAAGATATATCATTAGCAACCAAAAAAAATACACTTAGCTTTGCTTTCCCCTGCGAAGATAGAATCTGCCTCAGCACCAGGAAGATAGAGTAGTGATGACAAGGTACAGCCAGGTATACCAGGACAACTTGAGAATCCCAATAAACAGATCACAGCTCCAATTTAAGTCCGACACCAATCAGTTTGGCATGTAACAAAATTATATCTTATTAGTATAAATTTAAAAAATATTATATATAAGATACAATGTTAGCAATGGCGATATAATGGCACCATTAATGTCTCACACACAAAATTAATACGGTGCTTTTCTTGAGTAATAAGGTATAATCACATATTAATGTGACACAAACAGGTGTCTAGAATCTGAAAATATACTTTTACAAGTACAGAAATTTAAACAATAAACTTAGCAAAGATTCAACTGTCAATAATATTAACAAATTATGACTGAGATTAACTTTTTGGACGAGCCCCCAAAAATACTTGTCAGGTTTTGTTTTCTTGTACCTATCAAACTATTATTTCAATTTTAGTTATTGTTATTATTTTCTGAACTTATAATATTTTGGCCCAAGTTCAGCCTGACAAGCACACCATACACATACAGTTATATAATAAGTTAATAAACTAAGTGTATGATGTTAAATAACAATAAACATTTATTCTAGTGATATATATTGACAAATGATCTGATGTATGATGAATGATAATAATAAAAACAATATCAATAGATATATGTGTAATATATGTACTCCAATATAATCCAGTTATTTTCTTTGTGACATATAAATGATCATTATTTAAACAATATCATTACCTTGATATATTCATCACAAGTTGTTCAAATAGACTTCCAACACAACAACTGGTAATCCACATAGATCTGGCCTCTAGATCCAATACTGTTCACTGACGACAATTCTAAAAGTTTATAGTTCATACAATAACATCAGGTCTGACCAAGGCAACCCACAGTCTGGAATCTTGAACCTCAGACTCATGGAAAACCAATCTTGAACACCAAACGACCAACTGAGATTAGTGAGATGAAGACCTCAGTCCTGTAGACTGTAGACCTCAAGTTGTACTCTCAATATAGAAAATTGAGACTGGATAAACAAGTCTTGACACCAAGACTTGACACTGACTGAGTCTAACACATAGACTTGACACCAATCTAAGATCACTACTTAGACTTGACGCTAAAACTTGAAATAGAGTCTTGAAATGAGACTACGCCCAAAACTTAGACTTGTCGTTAAAACCCTATAGAAGATAAAAGAAAGGATTCTTCTAATCATATAGATCTAGTCTAATTATAGACTTACAAATACGAACCTATTCAAATAGAAAAAACTATACAATGAAAAATAAAACTCACCCTAAACAGGGGTCAAGATAATCCAACAAGAAAATGTCCAAGGCAAATGTTAAGGCTATCCAGTAACAATAACCAAGGAGAAATTCAAGAGCTCTCAAAACATGTCTTGCCTCTATACAGTACAAGATGGAGAGACTGTACTTGACGATAAATGACGCAAATCACACACACACTCTAACTTTACGTCACTAGCAGTTGTGACAAGCAACAAAAGTTCATTCCCCTAGTCTACACAAGAAATAGTGTAATGACGTCATCAATATAGTGAACAACGCCGCACTATCAAATAGAGAAATAATTCTACTATACAGTTACATAGATAACTGCGACAACAAATTTGTACAAATACTCCTTCTTCCCTAGTGCTATTAGAGCATGGAATGGGTTGCCTGAGCTAGCCAGAAAAACCAGTGACTTGGCAGAATTTAAGTCATTGGTTAATATGCATGACTAAATGCATGACGCGTAGGACGTAATCATCTTCTTTTTTGAAGTAACGTCTGTATTATATAAGATAAGATAAGATTCTTGTCGCTCTCAATAACTAACGAATGGTTGACTAATAAGAAGAGAGTTAAATACTTTTAAAAAACAAAGCTTGTAAGAAGTGTTATTATATCCATTAGTTTGGATCAGTCGTGTGGTTAAAGTTGTAATAGATCTAGACCTACAGTAACAAATCTAAGACTAAGACTAAGACTGCTTTATAAGGAAATTTGTTGTGATTACAAGGACTCTTTTCTCATATAAAGACAACACAACAGAAAAATACACATAAATACAACAGACACAACATAAACAGTTCATTCAGCGACTACACACGGGTATCTTGGTGCATTTCATGTTTCCTGATCATTGTGATCAATGAGTGGCGGTGATAGAGTCTGACCGAGTGAGGTACGAACGAGTTTTTGTACCGCTCCGTTCTTGTTTTATCTTCTTATCTTATATAATACAGACGTTACTTCAAAAAAGAAGATGATTGACAGCAGTCGCCCAATTTGCGACGACCTGACGTAGTTCTGATGGAGCGGGTGGCCGTTGTCTTCCAAGATTTTTTCGATTTTTCTTAGGCACTTTTGTTCAAAAAGTTCCTTTAAATGTGATAATGTTGTGAGTGTAATTTTTGATGCTTTTTTAATGATGTTTTCTAGACGTCGCAACAGTTTAGATGAGGCGTTGCCTTGCCAACAAGTTATTCCGTATGTTAGCAGATTTTGTATAGTCGCGCCGTAAAAAGTCTCAAGGATCTGCTTATTTAGTTTAAAGCTATTGAGTGTATAGAAAAAAGAGTCGCTGGGCTTTTTCTTTGTCAGAGTTCCAATGTGGTCTTCCCATGAAACCTTGTTGTTGATGATAACGCATAGATATTTAAATGCCATTACTTGTTCTATAGATGCAGTGTTTATTTGCAGTTCACGTATAGTTTGTTTTTTCTTTCTAAAATCTATTATAAGTTCTTTAGTTTTTGTGACATTCAGTTCTAGAAAGTTGTCGGTGCACCAGTTTGTAAACTTTTCTATCGAGCTTCGATACTGAGTTTCGTCTCCTGAAATAAGACCGACTATGGCAGTATCATCAGCGAATTTAATGAGTTTAACTGAGTCATAGATGCTTCTTATGTCATTAGTGTAAAGAGTGTACAGTACAGGAGAAAGTACACAACCTTGTGGAGCACCCGTACACAGTATTCGAGTTGACGATTTGGTTTTGTTGACTTTAACTTACTGGGAGCGTTGTGTTAAAACGTGTGTTTAATAATATTTTTCATGCTTTCTCAATACGCTATGATCTGATCAATTACCTGGACCTATTGGGGAAAAAAGGGGGGGGGGAAGAAACGGATATCTCGGATTTGTAGCGTAATTCGAACTCGTGGGTCCCGGCTCCTCCAGCCGATGTGCTAACCACTCTGTTAGTGAGGTACTTATGACTAGAGAAGATTGTAGAGATATATATTGTTTATTTCAGTTTAGAGCGGCGACCAACAATGGGGACTATTTCGGCTTTTACCACCACTTCCGTCAAGTACAATTTCTTTCCCTTGTTCGAGATCAGAAAATAATTTATTACCAATAGCTAATTAACTTATTGTTTAATTTTTTTTGTTTTCATTGATTCTTGTGTTGTGTTGTCCGGTAAAAGAACAAATTGTTCTGAATGGCAGATGACTTCCATGTCTCACATGGTTATGTTGCTGTTGGGATGACGATTGTGTTTGCGAATCAGACTGCCTTTGAACAAAGCCATGACGGACTTAGACTTGGCCGATGATGACGTTGCACTGCTCGGGTCTACAAATAAAAGCACACAAGAAATGACGGAGAAACCTAGATAGGAAGGAACCTAAAATTGGCCTCCGCGTTAATACTCAAATTTTGCGAGTGGAATATAAGGCAAAGGGTTCACTCCCCCCCCTCCCACGTCAAAACTGGGCGAGTCAAAGCTTGAAGAGTTGGACAAGTTCACTTACCTTGGCAGCATCATAACAAACGATGGGGATGCCAACCATGATGAAGAGTGCCGAATAGGAAAAGCTATATGGACAAGCCAAGCCATTGGACTCGAGACAAAAATAGACCTTCTCAACACAATCGACATTCGACTAAAATAGACCTTCTCAACACAATCGACATTCGAGTAAAATAGACCTTCTCAACACACTCGACATTCGACTAAAATACACCTTCTCAACACAAATCGACATTCGACTAAAATAGACCTTCTTTACACAAATCGACATTCGACTAAAATAGACCTTCTCAACACAAATCGACATTCGACTAAAATACACCTTCTCAACACAAATCGACATTCGACTAAAATACACCTTCTCAACACAAATCGACATTCGACTAAAATACACCTTCTCAACACAAATCGACATTCGACTAAAATACACCTTCTTTACACAAATCGACATTCGACTAAAATAGACCTTCTCAACACAAATCGACATTCGACTAAAATACACCTTCTCAACACAAATCGACATTCGACTAAAATACACCTTCTCAACACAAATCGACATTCGACTAAAATACACCTTCTCAACAAAAATCGACATTCGACTAAAATACACCTTCTCAACACAAATCGACATTCGACTAAATTACACCTTCTCAACAAAAATCGACATTCCACTAAAATACACCTATTCAACACAAATCGACATTCGACTAAATTACACCTTCTCAACACAAATCGACATTCGACTAAATTACACCTTCTCAACACAAATCGACATTCCACTAAAATACACCTATTCAACACAAATCGACATTCGACTAAAATAGACCTTCTCAACACAAATCGACATTCGACTAAAATACACCTTCTCAACAAAAATCGACATTCGACTAAAATACACCTTCTCAACACAAATCGACATTCGACTAAAATACTTCTTCTTTACACAAATCGACATTCGACTAAAATACACCTTCTCAACACAAATCGACATTCGACTAAAATACACCTTCTCAACACAAATCGACATTCGATTAAAATACACCTTCTCAACACAAATCGACATTCGACTAAAATAGACCTTCTCAACACAAATCGACATTCGACTAAATTACACCTTCTTAACACAAATCGACATTCGACTAAAATAGACCTTCTCAACACAAATCGACATTCGACTAAAATACACCTTCTCAACAAAAATCGACATTCGACTAAAATACACCTTCTCAACACAAATCGACATTCGACTAAATTACACCTTCTCAACAAAAATCGACATTCGACTAAAATACACCTATTCAACACAAATCGACATTCGACTAAATTACACCTTCTCAACACAAATCGACATTCGACTAAATTACACCTTCTCAACACAAATCGACATTCCACTTAAATACACCTATTCAACACAAATCGACATTCGACTAAAATAGACCTTCTCAACACAAATCGACATTCGACTAAAATACACCTTCTCAACAAAAATCGACATTCGACTAAAATACACCTTCTCAACACAAATCGACATTCGACTAAAATACACCTTCTTTACACAAATCGACATTCGACTAAAATACACCTTCTCAACACAAATCGACATTCGACTAAAATACACCTTCTCAACACAAATCGACATTCGATTAAAATACACCTTCTCAACACAAATCGACATTTGACTAAAATAGACCTTCTCAACACAAATCGACATTCGACTAAATTACACCTTCTCAACACAAATCGACATTCGACTAAAATAGACCTTCTCAACACAAATCGACATTCGACTAAAATACACCTTCTCAACACAAATCGACATTCGACTAAAATACACCTTCTCAACACAAATCGACATTCGACTAAAATAGACCTTCTCAACACAAATCGACATTCGACTAAAATACACCTTCTCAACAAAAATCGACATTCGACTAAAATACACCTTCTCAACACAAATCGACATTCGACTAAATTACACCTTCTCAACAAAAATCGACATTCCACTAAAATACACCTATTCAACACAAATCGACATTCGACTAAATTACACCTTCTCAACACAAATCGACATTCGACTAAATTACACCTTCTCAACACAAATCGACATTCGACTAAAATACACCTTCTCAACACAAATCGACAATCGACTAAAATAGACCTTCTCAACACAAATCGACATTCGACTAAAATACACCTTCTCAACAAAAATCGACATTCGACTAAAATACACCTTCTCAACACAAATCGACATTCGACTAAAATACACCTTCTTTACACAAATCGACATTCGACTAAAATAGACCTTCTCAACACAAATCGACATTCGACTAAAATACACCTTCTCAACACAAATCGACATTCGACTAAAATACACCTTCTCAACACAAATCGACATTCGACTAAAATACACCTTCTCAACACAAATCGACATTCGACTAAAATACACCTATTCAACACAAATCGACATTCGACTAAATTACACCTTCTCAACACAAATCGACATTCGACTAAAATAGACCTTCTCAACACAAATCGACATTCGACTAAAATACACCTTCTCAACACAAATCGACATTCGACTAAAATACACCTTCTCAACACAAATCGACATTCGACTAAAATAGACCTTCTCAACAC
Organism: Biomphalaria sudanica; assembly: GCA_036873155.1. Taxonomy (NCBI): domain Eukaryota; kingdom Metazoa; phylum Mollusca; class Gastropoda; family Planorbidae; genus Biomphalaria; species Biomphalaria sudanica. The sequence continues at coordinate 432,415 of JAZGLO010002315.1, read as the reverse complement.
AAATCGACATTCGACTAAAATACACCTTCTTAACAAAAATCGACATTCGACTAAAATACACCTTCTCAACACAAATCGACATTCGACTAAATTACACCTTCTCAACAAAAATCGACATTCCACTAAAATACACCTATTCAACACAAATCGACATTCGACTAAATTACACCTTCTCAATACAAATCGACATTCGACTAAATTACACCTTCTCAACACAAATCGACATTCGACTAAAATACACCTTCTCAACACAATCGACATTCGAGTAAAATACACCTTCTCAACACAAATCAACATTTGACTAAAATAGACCTTCTCAACACAAATCGACATTCGACTAAAATACACCTTCTAAACAAAAATCGACATTCGACTAAAATACACCTTCTCAACACAAATCGACATTCGACTAAATTACACCTTCTCAACAAAAATCGATATTCGACTAAAATACACCTTTTCAACACAAATCGACATTCGACTAAATTACACCTTCTCAACACAAATCGACATTCGACTAAATTACACTTTCTCAACACAAATCGACATTCGACTAAAATACACCTTCTCAACACAAATCGACATTCGACTAAAATACACCTTCTCAACACAAATCGACATTCGACTAAAATACACCTTTTCAACACAAATCGACATTCGACTAAAAAAAGACGGAACAGAAAGACGTTTATTTATTCGACTATTTCCTGAAGACATGCATGAATTCACACTTTAGGTTAGAAACAGACCAAATATAATTTTAAGACGATTATACTTTTCAAAAATTATAGCAGTCAAATCGAGTTTTCGAAGTTTTTTTCTAATTAGCTCCTAATTATTTTCCAAAAAAATATTTATAGATTGTAAAAATTTCTAGGAGAATTGTTAGAGTCGTTTAACACGTGTTATCATATCTTATCTTATATAATACAGACGTTACTTCAAAAAAGAAGATGATTACGTCCTACGCGTCATGCATTTAGTCATGCATATTAACCAATGACTTAAATTCTGCCAAGTCACTGGTTTTTCTGGCTAGCTCAGGCAACCCATTCCATGCTCTAATAGCACTAGGGAAGAAGGAGTATTTGTACAAATTTGTCCTAGCATATGGGACGAGGAATGTGCCTTTATTTTTGTGTCTTTCAGAGTATTTTATTAAATTTTGTTTTTGTATTTGAAGATTATGGTTCAGTGTTTTATGTATAATTGCTACTTTACTTTTGAGTCTTCTGTCTTGAAAGCTTTCTAAATTTAGTGATTTTACTAATGGTGTTACCCTAGTCAAATGTGTTAGGCTATCTTCACCCAGCAAGTGTCAATCCTCCCTCGCTAATTACGCAAAGCTAATTAGAGGAATAGTAGAAGAAAGAAATAAAAACACACCCACACACACACCCACACACACACCCACACACACACACACACACACACACCCAAAGATATTTCAATTATTTTTTTTCCTACATATTTCATAAATGTCACATCAATTTAACATTGCAAAGGAGTATAGATCAATTTGTTTGATTGGTTATCTGTTAACATTCACACGTGTCTCGTCGATCGTAAACAAACAAGATTGAGACACCCGCCTCTCTATCTCTTCTATACAACTTACAACATAGTTTGAATAAATAATGGCTATCACGTGACAGTTTTTTTGTTTTGTTTTATCTATGGTTATCACGTGAGCGTTGAATGTGGTCCATTCTCACTGTTTTCTCAAGTTTGACCAATCAATGAAACCGTTAAGTCTGACGGTGCGAAGAACTGTCCTGGTCAAGGCTTTAGGTCACTATTTAAATCAATATACACAACATCAAATTAAAAGCTTTTTAAAAAATCGACATCGATTTTAATTAGTACACAAACTAATAGCACTAATAGATAATACAGATTAATGTCATTGATAGAGAATATCAACGAATTTTATTAAGGTGCCGTGAAAGCAAGTGTCCGTTGAGTTATAAAAAAATCCTGATGTGTCCATTGAGTCATTACAAAATCAAAAAACGTCCATTGAGTCATTACAAAATCATTAAATGTCCATTGAGTCATTACAAAATCATAAAATTTCCATTGAGTCATTACAAAATCATGATGTGACTCTGAACTGGATCATTACGAATCATAGTGTGCCTGTCCATTGGGTCATTACAAAATCTTGATATGTCAATGCGATCATTACAAAATCACGAGGTGTCAGTTTGATCATTTCAGGTTATGCTTTGTCTTGAAATAGCGTAGTTTCACTGGATTGATTTGTGTTTGACAAGACATCTATTGTTTTTGATGTCAAGGATATTGGTTTAGCACAATTATATGATCTTTTGGTTTGAAATCAATTATGTAAGTGGCGATACTAATTAAAAATATAATATGCTCGCAACGATGGTCTGGATACTCTCCCTTTTACCATCTCAGAGCATGATACTTGATCATTTAACTTGTTGAATATGAAATTAAAGTCGACACAGAGTTGTTATCAATGTTTTATGAGCCAGCTCCCATGGGGAGCTTCACCAATGCCCAATTTTATATAGCTTGATTGACCAGGCTCAATATATCGAAATCTAAACTTATTTCAGCTATAGTAAAAATAGTAAATATTCTAATTCTAGATTCAAGTCACATCAGGGTCATATTTTTGGCTCTGCTTGGATTGTGCATTTTGATTTTTAGAATTGATTACTTTTACTGTCAAATTAGAACCCGTCCATTTCCATTCAGTTATTAAATTTGTTTCGCAGAAGAAAAAAAAAGTTCTAAAACATTTTTTTTTTAAATTTATCCAGTGGCGTCACAGAGGGTGGGTGCGAGAGGTACTAAGGTTCACATAAGCAGAAAAATTATGAAACAAGACTATAATATATCCAGTGATGTCGCTCTATAAGTTTTAACTCTTTCTCTCCGTAATTATTTACCACATTCTGGTGGAATCAACGCTGGTATCGTCAGTTAGGAGAGGAAGAGTTAACTTTGTTTCACATAAGCAGAAAGTTACAAAACAAGACTATAATGTATACAGTGGGCGTCACTAGTGGGAGGAGTCTTTGGGGTACGAAATGCGATGGTTGCCATTTCTCTTCACTTCTCTACACTTCTTTCACAAAAGCAGAACAAACTAGCGACATTAAAGAGCCAGCCGTGCCCCCTGAGGTACTCGACCGTAACGAGCCTGGTCACGAAGAGCATAGACAGGGTCATGTTGTTGTTTATGAGAACCGCGAAGACGACAAGCACCGACTGGTCCTTGCGGTAGACGGAGGTGAAGTAGGCGGGGAGAAAGGCTGACCAGACCACCAGGGCGGTGACCACGCAGACGGACACGTAGCGGCTCTCCCTGAACCTGTTGGGCAGCGTCTGGGTCTTGAAGGCCAGGAAGGTGCACGTGAGCAGAAGGATGCAGTCCAGAACGATGAACACAACGACGTGGGTGTCAGGGATGGCGCAAGCTTTCTCTGCGTACTTGAGGCTCGGCACCGGCTGGAACAGTGACGCCGTGATAGGGAAGAGGTAGTTGATGACAGAGAATCTAAGGATCTGTTGGGAGAACGATTATTACATATAGAGCTACGATGGTATCAAGTTGTATGCTAAGGCGATGTCTAATATATTAATCAGAATATAACGCGTATGTATGTATGTATGTATGTTTGTGTGTATTTATATGTGTTTGTATGTATGTATGTATGTATGTATGTAGGTATGTATGTATATATGCATGTGCGTGCATGTATGTGTGTATGCATGTATGTATGTGTGTATTTATATGTGTTTGTATGTATGTATGTATGTATGTAGGTATGTATGTATATATGCATGTGCGTGCATGTATGTGTGTATGTATGTATAAATATATGTGTGTGTATGTATGCATGTGTGTATGTATGCATGTATGCATGTGTGTATGTATGCATGTATGTATGTATGTAAGTATGTATGTATGTATTTATGTATGTATGTATGTATGTATGTATGCATGTATGTAGGTATACATGTGTATATGTGTGTGTGTATGTATACATGAATGTATGTATGTATGTATTTATTACTTATGTATGTATGTATGTGTATGTATGCATGTGTGTATGTGAGTGTGTATGTATACATGTATGTATGTATGTATATATGTATTTATTATTTATGTATGTATGTATTTATGTATGTAATAATTAATAATAATAATTTTTGCTAAAGTAAAGTCAAGTTCCCCTTACAGACCTTGTGGTCAATAAGGCAGATGATGTAAAGGTCATCAGTTTCTGTGGCCTATGGTTAACGGGGGTGTCATGTGGCCAGCATAACGACCAACAGCCTTCACCTTTCCCCAACTATTGTCAGTTACCCATTAGAGCTGGATGGACTCAGAGGCGCCCGAAGATCCCGAAATTAAAAATCCCAGTCCTCATAAGGATTCGAACCCTTACCCCACTCTCTTCTTTCTCTCTCACTCTTTTCTTACTCACTCTCTCTCTCTCTCTCACTCTCTCTCTCTCACTCTCTCTCTCTCACTCTCTCTCTTACTCTCTATCTCTTTCACTCTCAATTTCTTCTTTCTCACTCTCTCTCTCACTTTCACTCTCTCTCTCTCACTCTCTAACTCTCTCTCTCTCTCTCTCACTCTCTTATTTCTCACTCTCACTCTCTCGCTTTCACACTCTCTCTCTCTCACTCTCTCGCTTTCACACTCTCTCTCACTCTTACTCTCACTTTCTCTCTCTCTTACCCTCTCTCACTTCATCATATTTACACACACGCGCGCTTTCCTTTTATTTTGATTTTATTATTAACAGGTATGAAACTCCTAAGAACACAACAGAAATACAGGAAGCGAGTCTTGCAGACAATTGGAAAGGAACTCACCTCGCCTAAAAAGAACCCCACGCACACTGATATATGAAACTCGTTGCTGATATAAGGAATCTTTATTGTTCTCACGGACGTGATAAAAATCCTGTAGACTCTAATGGCTTTGGTCAACATGATTAAATAAGAGATGTTGAAGCTAGACGAAAAGAGGAGGAAGCCGATGGTACAGTTCTTGTGCGTCGGCTCCACTATGAAGAAAACTACTGAGATGTAGCCCATCAAAAAGGTGATTAATTGGACGTAATTGAGGTCAGGGCTGGACGCCTTGACCAACGAGTGACCTTGGTTCACCACATACCATACGAACACCGCGACCACATACAAGGAGCTGATGATCACTACAATTAGGAGGAGAAATGAAACGGGTTGAGATAAGGTAATGAAATCTGGCTCTATCCCTTGGCAAGTAGCTGTACTGTTCAGATAAGAAGGCCAGTGCAGGAGTGGACATTCGTCGCAGGCATCGCCAGACTCGGAGACGATCTTGTCTTCCGAACAGGCTCTGCAACGCCAGCAGCAGTGCGTAACGGGCTGTCGAATTTCGTTATTTCCGCATTGCGGCATGCAGAAGCGTGTCGGGTCGAGGTAGTCTGGATGGAAGTCAAAGGAGTTGACGCTGACTGGGTTTTCCCTTTCCACCAGTTTATCTTCGCCAATGATATGATGGCTGATGCCCAGCAAGTGACGACCATCTTTAGATACCAGCTGGTAAAAAGAAAACCGACCTGTGGCATCCTCGACTCTCCAAGGGGTATCGCTTTTTTGACCATCTCGGTTCGAATGTTTTCTTAAATACGCTTGGAATTCGAAGCTGTACTTGCTAAAGCATCTAGCAATCTCAGCGCCGTGGCCCGAGTAGCAATTTTTAGATCTTAAAAACTGTTTTAAAAGGTACAAGAGCATGTAAACGGATTTGTGTGCCAATGACGACAGAGACGGGTTCAAGTAATAAGAATGTCTGATCATCTTCTTATAAGAAGTCTCGTTGGTGATTTTTAAATTTTGCATCGCAGAGACCATCCATGGGTTTTTACTTTTGTTGTAGAGGCCAGATAAGTGAAGCATGTAGTCCTCTGATGGTTGGACTGAGGAGGTGTAACTCACTCCTATCGTGCCATCCGGAGCGCGTCCATCGAAAATGAGCTGCGCCCACGAGTCGGAGCCGAGCCAAAGAAGTTTCCGGTTTAACTTCAACTCGTAGACCTTCTGGCTGATGATCTTGCTGATAAAGTCACTGGTCAAGACGACGATGATCTTGGAGCTGTAATTACCACTGGTCAGTTGGGTGAGGACGTCCGTGAAGTTGGAAGTCTCCTGTACTTTGATCTGAATGCTCTCGCAGTAAGTCGTACCCGAGAGTTTCGACATCAGAGATTGGTACTGGTACTCGTTGTCGTACACAACAGAGAAATAGTACCAGTGCTGTTCTACGATAAAATGAGCCATGCTACTCAGCATGACTTCATCAGGGGACACAACTCTGAAGAAATTAGGAAAGAGCTTCTGGAAATGGAAAAAAAAAAATTTTAGTCAATAATATCATTTAATACATGTAAATAAACAATAAAACAGTGGCACTGGATAGTTCCACACGTTAAGAGAGCATAAAGGAAGGGTCACGGATTGCAGACGCCATACACACCAGAAGCAGAACGAAGGGTGAAAATGCAACGGCGCCTGGTGATGACAGATGGCCAACCTGCGATCGCAGCTGTGTATCAAGGATTGGCCTAATTAGCCGCACAAGAAGTTGCAAAGAGAAACAATTGTCTCTCGAGACGTAAAATGCCACCGAGAGAATATAAACCATTACCTTCACACACAAGCAACCAGAGTGTCACAAGTGAGGGCGAGCGTCACAAGTGATGGCGAGCGTCACAAGTGATGGCGAGCGTCACAAATGAGGGCGAGCGTCACAAGTGAGGGCGAGCGTCACAAGTGAGGGCGAGCGTCACAAGTGAGGGCGAGTGTCACAAGTGAGGGCGAGTGTCACAAGTGAGGGCGATAGGAAATTATAAGATATTATCTTCAAATCTGAGGGAACAGTTTACAAACAAAAAGGGAAGTAACTGACCTGATCGCTCAAAACATCATAGGTGGCCCTAAAACTGATCATTGGAATTTGGGTGGCGCCGAGAACTCTTGCTGCAGGGATGGTGGTCAAACTGGCGTCGGTCCCAATGACGCCGACAACATCAAAGGACTGAAAATTATCGTCTGTAGACATAGAAGAAAGTAAAACGGAGATAATTCCCATGATACATATTCGATATCCGGCAATGATAACCAGGGAGCAAGGTCGACAATCCAAGTTAATTCACTCCAAAACCGGAAATGGTTTACCTGCTTCTGTCAAAAGGTTCTACACTATCTCTTGACCTAAACTTTCCACTGTCCTATAGACTCCCACATTCCAATGCTTTGTCTGTAAACCCAGGAGAAATCCCTTAATTATTTCTAAGACATTATCAAACCTCGTTTTTTAGCTCCCAAAGTTAGAAAAAAGAAGCTTCTAGATGTGTGCAGTCTGTCCGTCATTTTGCTATCTTGACGCCTTTTAACATTCCTTCAAAAAAAAAAAATATGTACGACTTTAGAACTTGTGGCTGAGTGGCTTCATACATTGACATTGCCAGGGACAGATAATTGTTGAGACTACTAGCCGTCCCATGCGGCGATCGGCGCGAGAGGAAAGTCTAAGCAAGTCATAAGCCAGACAGGAGCTGAGCTGAGCTTGCTGGGCGCGTGAGGGCAGCACGGGAACAATCTCCTAGACATCCCCCCCCCAAAGAGGTTCTTATGTTTTGCTGAGACCGCGCAACGACTTACCATATTTACTGTGACATGACCTCAGCTAAGTGAACTTAGGACGCCCTAAACTACAACCGAAATAACGAAGCAAACACGTTTATATATATTTATTATTCATTGTAACCAGGGACTCTATTTTTTAAAATCCGGCTGAGATTGTGACATTAGATATATAAAGAGAGACAGCAGATTGTTTATCTATCTATCTATCTATCTATCTATCTATCTATCTATCTATCTATCTATCTATCTATGTCTATCTATGTATCTATATGTATCTATGTATCTGTTGTGACGCGGTTACTGTGTCTGGTCAACCGTGACACACGGTCAAGTGTTGAGTATCGAGAGTTAGGGGACTTGCGGGAAGTGACGAGTGTGTAAACAAGAGAGAGAGACAGAAAGTTAGCGAGAGAAGCTGGGTATCTGTATATAACGTTGACGCGTATATATGTTTTGTTAAAAATGTTACACAATTAAAAGGCACTTTAAACGTAAAGGGACTTGTTTCTTCACATTATCTATCTATTCCACAGAAATTGTGTCGAGGGTGGAGGGTCCCGATCTACCTATCAATCTGTCAATCATTCCCCCCTTCTCTCTGTGAATATATCCAGTATATCAGCGGTTCTCAACCTTTTAAGCTCGGTGACCCCTTTTTACAATCCCCTACTCTGGCGCGACCCCCCCCCCAAAACACACATACAGAAATAGAAGAGTAGACAATAACAATCCATATTATCGATTGTCTTAGGCGACCCCTGGCAAATCGTCAATCGACCCCAAAGGGGGTCGCGACCCACAGGTTAAGAACCCCTGCAGTATATCCTGTAGTATTTCAACCAGCAATTCCAGGCCCTCTCTAGGGATTCAGTTCACTTCAACTACCGGAAGTTTGGTTGAAAGTGGCTTACCTTTTAGATCACTGGAGCCGTGTCGGGAAATCTGCACCTCAGAGTTGCGCGAAAACCTCAACGCTTGCAAAGCTGCTATAATTCTTTGATTGCAGGCGTCTGTTATAACAAACCCGAGTTTCAGGTCTGGAAATAACTGCTGAAATAGGTAAATAAGCAAAAGATATTTTGTTAAATATTTCAAAGAAAAAAAAAATCAAATTACAATACAGAGTGAAATGTATCGGAAATTTGTACGACCCAACCCCCCCCCCCCCAACTCAGATAGAAAATTGTTTGGTATCATTGCCAAAATTAACATAAAATGTATCGGAAATGTGTATGTCCCCCCCCCCCCCCCAACTAAAAATAAAGTGTTGGGCATCATTGCCAATACAAACATAACACGTATCCAAAATGTGTATGACCCCCCCCCCCCCCAACTCAGTTAGAAAAGTGTTGGGTATCATTGCCAAAATAAACATAAAACGTATCGAAAATTTGTATGAACCCCCCACCCCAACCCCAACTCAGATAGAAAGGTGTTGGACATATCATTGCCCTACTGCGTTGCCGGACCCCTCAATTAACATATAATGATAAATATTGATTAAATAAATTATTTCAAAAAACTTTTTACTTGAAGGATGAACCAGTAATATTTTACCCTTTCTGATTATCATCCATTTTGACGGACTCGCGACCAACTATATATAACTTAGCCTTGACCTCGCACCTGACCTTGCTTATATCCCTGATGGAAAAGACCACAGACTCCACCAAGTCGATGCGGAAGAATTCACTAACGTTCTGACCGCACGCTAGTTTATCGATCTCATCTGTGATTGAGAAGATGCCGCCGATGAGAAGGTCTCCCTCTTCAATGTAGAGCCTATCATTCATGGACGGCACCACGAAGTCGCCGACGCTGCCCATTGCGCAAGCGTGCAGAATGACAAGGGTAATGTGTCGCATTGACAATGCTAAAGTGTAAGGAGCTTACTTCAGGTGTGTGCAATAGGCTGAAAAATAAAAGATTATAATTTAATTATTGAAGAAATTAAAAGTGCTCATAAGTTTTCATTTTAAGGATGGACAATACTCTCTTTGATCTATGTCAAGTGCTTGTCAGATAGCAGCCAGGTCATGCAGTATGCGCTCTGTACTATAATTCGAACTAAGCTATTTCGGGTGCGGCCAAGAGGTTTGTCCCGCGGACCTATCCCGGCATCAGGCAAAAAGAGTGTGGTCTCAAAATTTGAACAAGCTGGCCCTGAGATGCAAGCTGCCCTCAACCGCCGTCCAGCGGTAGGTTTGGGATAGTCTGTAGGATCATTGGAGCTGATTATGCGAACTAGACCAGAAATCAAACGCAATGCCCTTAAAAGTAAATTTTCTGATTGACATAAGAAGTATATCTATGTCTTTAATAATTTATATCAACTGAAGTTATTCTTGAAAGTTCGAAACTTAACAATGCAACGCACTCAGTAACCCGAAGCTGAAATTAATGTGTACTGTCGTACGTATCCTAGGTGAGTAGCTAGCAAAGGTAAGCAAGTCTCTCGAGCCCGAAGTTTACTGGATTACTGGCCTTTATACCTTTTCCTGTTAATGAAAGCAGTTCCACCGGATCAAATATATAAGCCACATGTAAAGGCCAACAGTTGGACTGGTTGTCAGAGGCTATTAGGAAGCACTTTATATATAGTAGAATGCTAAGACCCATTACCACTTCCGGAAATTGAAAAAAACTTACAGCTTTACCAAAACACGGGAAAAGCTTCGAAGTTAACCCTGAGGAAAAATTCAGTTCCGCCGGATCAGATATCTTAGCCACACGTATAGGACAAGAGTTGGACTGGTTCTCAGAGGCTATTCGAGACATATGTCTTTGGAAGAATTTTATAGGTAGTAAACAAAAAAATAAGACAGCTGTAGGTCACTCACAAAGGCCTCGGGATACGCATTAGAGACCAAAAGAAAATCCGCTGCCGAGGACAGACGCAGACGGCGAAAAGAAAATCTTAATCAACCACCGGCATCAATGATTATGCTTGCCTTGGAAGTGACAAAATAAGTAGGCCACAGCTTGGGCTGCGTAGCCACGGGAAATACTTCATTCCTCATTAATCATTCCTAGTATACCCAGTGTATTTATCTTATTTCTATGAGATGGTTCATAGATAATCATAATCATAGATCTTGTAACATATTTGCTATGATGGAACGTGGACCGTGGATCGGACTTAGATTTAATTAGGCATCTTTGTGAATATACTCTAGATTAACATAAATGTCTTTTATATTTATCAGACTTACCTTATATACTTTTTTAAATAATTTTATTTTAAATTTTGTGCCTTTCATATAAAAGTTTGTTTATCTTCGTTTTATTATCATAAAATAATGAAGTCTGCTAGAACTCTTCTGTGAAAAAGACACAAATAACAGAGGACTAAAGTTAGGTCTCTTACTTCCGTATTTTGTTGTGTGTGTTGAATTGTTCTACACAGTTGTTCTAGGGATCCTCAAACTCTTCCATCTAGGGATCCTCGAACTCTTCCATCTAGGGATCCTCGAACTCTTCCATCTAGGGATCCTCCAACTCTTCCATCTAGGGATCATCAAACTCTTTCATCTTGGAATTCTTTATCCTTTTAATCTAATGACCATTAAACGCTTCCATTTTGGGATTCTTTAACCTATCCATCTAGGGATCATCGAAATCTTTCATCTACTGATCCTTGAACTTCTACATCTAGAAATTCTTGACCTTTTCCAACCAAAATAAAGGTTAAAGTTTTTAACAAATTTTCAATTTTTATTTGGATGAAAAGTCTGTAATTTATACGCTATATTGAAGACGATTTGTTTTCTTTTTCACATTTGCTAAATGCAGGAAAGTAAATTTCAGCACTTTTTTGCACTTTGGAATAAATCAAATCTATTATTGAATGTTTATTATTATCTTTATCTAAATCAACATTTGAAAACTTCAACTTTTCCAATAATTGATTAAGAATCTGAACAATCAACTAATTAATGTAAATGTTAATTTCATTTTTGAGCAAAAGTTTTGAAGTAAATGTTAAATATTTTGAAGGTTATATGATTCATATTGCCTGCTTGATCTTTAATTAGATCTAGAATCTAGATTTGAGTAGACCTGTTTTAGTCTAGACTAGATCTAGATCATAGATCTCTAGTCTCTAGGTCCTAGTCTCATGGCGCCAGCTACATTCTCATGTAGACCAGATCAGGGCTGGCATTAGGCAAAACTAGGCAGCCGCTTAGGCAATCGATTGGTGAGGACATTGCAAAGGAAATATTTTTTTCAGAGAAAACATAGCCGAACTCTACGACTCTCTGCTACCCTCTCTCTGAGTCTCTACTATGATTCAAGGTTCATTCACTAATGTTTAGATCTACCTGTTAGACCACATATGCTGGAAGACCAATGTTTCTTTCTTTTGTTGGGATGTCGTAACGTCATTTCTTGTCCTGTGACCATAAATCTTCCATAAAGCCCATTCGTGCTATAGGCGCTATGTGAATTTATTTTTCCAAAGCTTTATATCAACTCTGTCAATCTGTCTTATAAAAAGGTGCGATTCCCGGAACAAGTTGGAACTACACAATTATTCATTGTACTTGACAAAAGATCAATCAATGAACACAAATTAACCAATTATTTAATAAATTATTGTCAATTAATTATTTCGTTTGCTAAACAAGGGGAATAAATGCTACTTAATGAGAGAGGTGGATGTATACATGGATTTATTCCCCTTATTACTTTCTATTCCGTTTTTTTTCTTCCACTTCCCATTCTCGGATCAAGTTAAAATGTTGCATACCTGTTCATAGTCGGTGACAACACACGAATCAATAAAAATAATAATTAATTAGGGGGCCTGATTAATTGATTTTTTTTGAAGCAGAAAGGGAGTTAAAACCTGCCATCTTGATAAAACTGGCAGTAAGAAGCGGTTCTTTCCCTTAGATAAGCTTTGATCTTTTTAAAAGTATTCTTTGTTTTTCTATTCCATTTAGGGCCTCTAATTACCGAAGGCCGGCCCTGACTAGCTCTGTTTCCGTATCTATCCTACTAGTATAAATAAATGCTTAGATTAATTAATGCTATAAAAGAATGAATCAATGTTGGTCAGAACCTAGGAGAATAATTTACGAATATATCTTCATGTAGATCCACAAGCTACTAGAACTAGAGTATATTCTTAATAATTATATGTTAGATTTGGACTCTTTTTCTTCAAGATGTCAGAACTTCTTGCAAAGGTTGTCTTCACCATCATAATACCATTAGCTGGGTTAGACTCGACCAGGGCTTATCTGCTTGGGGATCCGAGCCTCAACTCAGTCTTCAAAGAAACCGGGGATCTTTACTTGGGCGCTCTGTTTTCAGTTACTAGCAAAGGCGAATATGAGATGTGCGGGGGCGAGCCGTCCATTGAACTCTATAACTCACTGCAAATCATGGAGATATTAGCTTTCTCAATCAGAAAAGTCAATGGGGTAAGTTTTAGATAGTTCAATTTACGACCGTAACACTAAAATAGTATTTCTTTATTGATTTTCTACCTCACCAATTAAGTTTGTTCTGGTCAGAGGCAAACACCCCCACCTTCCCATTTACCCTTTTTTCCACTTTCAATAGAACAGTCCGTCACCCTAGTTGTATTAGAGAATGGAATGGGTTGCCTGAATCAGCCAGGAAAACCAACGAGTTGGCAGAAGTTAAGTCATTGATTAACATGCATGACTAGATTGACACAGGAGACGCGTAGGACGTAATCATCTTCTTTTTTTTGAAGTAACATCTGAATTTAGTAAAATAATTTTGGTCTGTAAAATCCACTGTTTGTCAATTTAAAGTGGAATACCTTTAGCATCATGATGCTCGCCCAAATAGACTTTTGAACCGCGACATTTTTTTATCGTAAAATGTTTGAAAAACGTTTGTAAAATGTTTGTAAAATTTTTTTTAAAATATTTGTAAAATGTGTCGAACGTTCCTTTAGAGTTGTCTACATCCTATCCCCAACTACCCGCAGGACGACGGGTATGGAAGCAGTGGTGAGCTGGTTGTCAAAATCGGCCCGAGCGTTTCTATACAATCCGGCCCACAAATTCTATATCATAGTGTTACGAATCTCACTATCCAGGCTCTCTGCTAACTGCACAATACACCACCAACTTGAAATAACTTGACAACTCAGGGCTCCAAAGTAACGTAACACTTTAATAGTTGAATAAATCTGAGCCAATACTGTACAATTGGCAGCACGTAACACAGGCTGTACAGATATTTCTCCGTTAACACAGTACTGACGTATCAACTCTTGCACTGGTCTCTCCGTCTCGTTCCGGGCTTGCACTGGTCTCTCCGTCTCTTTCCGGGCTTGCACTGGTCTCTCCGTCTCGTTCCGGGCTTGCACTGGTCTCTCCGTCTCGTTCCGGGCTTGCACTGGTCTCTCCGTCTCGTTCCGGGCTTGCACTGGTCTCTCCGTCTCGTTCCGGGCTTGCACTGGTCTCTCCGTCTCGTTCCGGGCTTGCACTGGTCTCTCCGTCTCGTTCCGGGCTTGCACTGGTCTCTCCGTCTCGTTCCGGGCTTGCACTGGTCTCTCCGTCTCGTTCCGGGCTTGCACTGGTCTCTCCGTCTCGTTCCGGGCTTGCACTGGTCTCTCCGTCTCGTTCCGGGCTTGCACTGGTCTTCCGTTTCTTTCCGGGCTGGGTTCAACTGTTCAGGACTGACTTCACACACTGGACTCGTTGTGTCGGACTCGATCATAGACCAAGATCAAGAAGCCGTTCCTCTTGACTGTACTTGACAGTATTCCGCACTGAACCGTCGTAATGCTCCGTACAGAACCACACCGCTGAACCTCACTGAATTGTGCTGTAGTCGACCGGACTGTAGTGAACTCTGAACCGTCTTGACTGCGACACCTTCGCTTGTTATATAGGGTCCTGCTGGCCTTCTAGAACCGGACGTTTTGTTTTGTCACATGACTACATATTAGTGTGTGTGTGTGTGTATCTAATTAATCTTCATTACATTCTGATCTTTCATTCTTTAAAACGTTTTTTATACCCTAGAATACTCTCTTCCTAGCATTATTTCCGTTATTTTAAGCTTTGAAAATGCATATTCTGAGGTATCTACAGTGCAATTAGCCTGCTACTCTTCCACTAAAAAAATTCAAAAACCAAATCTGCTATTCAATGGAGTCCAGCGACTGGTAGAAAATGGTAACTATAGTTTTGCTTTAGCTTTTCTATTGGAGGGGGAAGGGAAACCACAAAACCCCTTTTGAATATGCTCATGAAATTTGGTGACTATAGTTTGCTTAAGTTGGCTGCACTGGGGCAGTAAGTAAAGTTTCCCTTTCAGACAATGAGGTCTGAGGCAAGTGATTGTTTGAAGACCCTCCCCTCCCGGCCCATGTGTTATATTATAGGTGTAAGCCTAATTCTCTACAAAATATATAAAGTTTGATAACGCATCGAAAACTGGATGTATGCATTCGTAGGATTACATAATGTATTCTATTTATGCATGTACGTAGTCTGAAAACTATAAACTCTGAGTATAAACACTACAAAAGCAGCCTAATGAGTTTGAAGCTTTTTTGTATTACTTATAGATTATAGACGTTTCTTCAAAAAATAAATAAATGTTACGTCCTACGCATTTCATGTGTAAACCTAGTCATGCATGTTGATCTGTGACTGAAAAAATATGCTAAATCATTGGTTTTCCTGGCTGACTCAGGCAACCCATTTCATTCAAGGATAAGAGAAAGCAGAACGATAAGAGAGGCACTTACTTAATGTAAAAAGCTCTTGCTTCCTCCTAGTACATTCTCAAAAACGCGATTTGTATATGAATATACTATGACCCATTATTTAAAACTAGTCGACCGGCGGCGTAGCATACGCCGCTACTTTGCATGGCCGGTCTTAGGCCACTGGAACCTAAGCGACTTTCAAAGGATCCGCACTTTTATAGGACCCGCGCTAATTCAAGGTGTATAAATTATTAAATTAAACCATTTTTTAAAAATTAAAACAGATTTCCCGCGCCCTCCTGTCGATTTACCAGGAGCTCCTGGAAATCTCCCGAAATTGCAAAATATACGAAAAAGTCCTTAAAATATACATAAAGAAAAAAAAATCATTTTGGGGTGTCATTCAATATTAAAAAAACGCCAATTCTACGCGCGATAAATAAAAACGGCATTATGCATTAGCCGTAATTGTGTAGTCTGGTGAAAGAAGCTTCTCGCGACTCAAACTAATAAAGAGTTATTTGAGGTCAACAATTCTCAAAGATAGATAGAAACATTTGGTAATTCTTGCTATTGAGCGTGATCTATGTAGGAAACAGAATTATCATGATATACTCTATAACTTTGCTACACGCAAGGCTCGTAAAGTAATTCTGTACTTAGTAAAGAATGAATAAAATACATAGACGAATTTATTTTCTAATACACACTCTTAACTCTTTCTCTCCGTAATTATTTTCCTCTTTCCTATAGTAATATTCATTCTGCTCATTTGTATTTCACAATCATGTTCTGATTAAACTTAAATAACTTTTTGTTTGTTATTAGAAAATGTTATACTTGGTATCAAATTATAGGAGAACGGCATGCTCTTTTTACTCAACCCAAATTAAAGTTTATAAGTGAAAAAAAATCAATTTAGTTTAATGGGTTAAATCAACGATGACATCGTCGATTAGGAGAGAAAGAGTTAAATCTCACAAATTATCCTCTTCCCTACCCAAACTTGGCCCAGCGAAATCCGTTTTGCATAGGGCCCCACAATGGTTAAGTCCGGCCCTGCTTTTTAGTGTTTGTAAAATGTTTTACATGTTTCGGATGTTCCTTCAGAGTTGAAGATAGTTTAGTTTTTAGTCCAAACCTCCCGCAAGACGAAGGGGGGTGGGAGCGGGCAGGGTTTGACTGTCCAGCGCGCAGCCATCCGTAGCGACGTGTGAATACCCACGTGTTCTCCCCCCCCCTCTTGTTTTCTCGTGGACTATCCGCAGAAATAAGAGAGTGATCTGTCCTTTACTTCTTCTTCTCGTTTCAACTGTTCAGGGAAGAAGAGAAGTATATATAATGATATAAATCTCCTTTCATTAATATCGGATGTGACAGCGTATAATAAATTATTGTAATTATTGTAATAATTTTCATCATTAATGACTTCATACTAAGCATAAGTTTGCCATCAATTATAATAGTATAGAAATTGATTTAGATCTAGATTTATTTTTTAATTAAATATTTTTTTTTAAGACTTAAGTGTAGTATGTTTAGATCTATGTTATTAAAAATAAACAAAAAGATACTTTTTCTTTTCCAATCGCTGAAAGTAGACCTTTATACCCATATTGAGCTGTGAATAAGTTGGGTGGTTTGCAATTTCGCGGCTGTGTGTATGTGTTTAAGTTAATTTCTATTAAGTACTGTTAAAGAGTTATATGTCGCGCCATTTATTTTTTTGCTGCGTTATATCAATGTTTTCTAACTTAACCTCTCTCATCCCTCTTTTTGGTTAAATTTCATTAGAACCATTAAAAGACGGGAGAGGGAAGGAGTAACAAAAAAAAAATAGGAGAGCCATCAAAGGCCCATGCCGACCAGCAAAATGATTAGGCCAAACACAACCTCGAAGACATCAAATGCAGTCCATGCCGCTCGTGCATAGCAGAAAGTACGGTCTAACGTTTTGCAAATACAGTGTATAGTGTATTTTTTTGTTGATATTCTTGTTGAATTTCAAACAAAATTAACTGTAATAAGAATTTAAAAAAAAAAGAAAACGTGTTCGGGCCTTTGTGTCTTGCAGCTGTCACTTTTTTTTTTTTAAATTGTCTGCATTAAAATTATTTATTTCTTTGGTCGCGACTAGACCGGCCCATTTGGTACCGGCCCACCGGGCATTTGCCCATATAGCCAGTCCGCCCCTGCTTGACTACATTCCTCGTGACGCTTCTGAGCTCTGGTCACGACGCCGATCCTTCCCGAACCGTCATGTTGACACTCTCTCGGCTGACCGTCCTAACTCGTCACGGTTGACCGCTCGTCTAGCGCTGGCCTGGGGCGATTTGCGTCGGCTGACTACCCCCATCTGTGCCACCACCAGGTTTATAACAATAGGATGGGCATCCATTTGTAGCCCTATCTATCCCCGAAACGTTGAGAGAGACTCTTTAACAGAGATTATTATAAAACATTTAACAGTTTGAGTACCGGCCCACCGGGCTTTGCCCGAATGTCATATATCCAGTCCGCCTCTGGATGGCAGCGTATGAATCTGGGACCATCGAGACCAACTATTTAATAAATTATTTGTAATTATGTATTTCGTTAGCTTTTGAAATAAGGGGAATAAATGGTACTAAAAGAGAGATCTGCATGTATATATGGATTCATTCCCCTAATCACTCTTATTCATAAGTGTGTAGGCCGTAGTTGCCACCTTATAGTCAATGTGAAAGCATTATATATAATTGTTTTTTTTCTAGTAAAACGGGTTGGCATAAGTTATTGTTATATTATTTGTTTACTCAAAAAAATGGTAACTATTTCTTAAGATTAAATTAAAATATATTTATCTTATTATTGAACTACAAACTTCTTAAGTCACATGTACACATTAATTTTTTTAATTTTTTTTTTTAGCAAAATAATATACTTCCTGAGATCAAACTAGGATTTGTCTTTCTTGACTTCTGCTCCAACGTGCACACCGCCATGATGCAGGCTAAACGGTTTTTGCCTCGTTCTGACCCAGCGGACTATTCGCCAAGCAGTAATTTTTTTTTTATTTCTTTAGAACAGTGTTTCTCAAAATTTACGATTAAAACCCCACCCCAACCAGAAAAAAAAATGTTACCCTCGTCCCCTGTCCAAGTGAAAGACTACAATACATTATTTTATTTTTTGTCTTAGAGGGAGCGTAGGTACAATACAAATCTGTAACAAAGAGATGATGCTGGCCGGAAGTGACGTGTACAAGACATTTTAGACTTCTTCTTCTTTAGCCAGCTTTATCGCTGCTGAGCTGTGAGCTCTTTTGTAGACTGTGCCAAGGAAAAAAAAAGTGTGCTGTTTTCTTCAGTTGTTCAGGACTGCCGTACAGTGTGTTGGTTATGTTAGGCTGTAGTGGAAGTAGGGTCTGCCTAAGGTGGACTTGGGAGGGGCATTTAAAAAGGATATGGTTTACGGTTTCAAAGGGGTGGGCTCAGCGTCTGTAAATGGGGAGATGTGTGGAGTTTATTTTGTTCAGATGGTAATTTAATATTGGTGTGTGTCCTGTTCTTAGTTGGAAAATTGTAGATTGTTCTTTGCGGGGGAGGAAGTTAATACTGTCCAGATTGTCCATTTTAGACAGTAGAGTAGGCTTATGTGGGCTAGTATTAGGCTTTATCATAGTAAGAGAGTCCTCTTGTTTAGAAAGGCATCTGGGAAAGAGTTAGTTTTGCTCACATGGAGTGAAGGACCACAACGTCGCTTGAGAGAAATGTGACAGTTCAGACGTTAGAAAGACGGACAGAATCTCAAATCCCAAAGTGACGGAGACCAATTTTAGTGTCCCCTTCATTAGAACGTTTAGAATCTATCTGATGTATTCACATGCCTCTTTCTCCTGTCTCCAAGCCCCGCAGCTACATTATATACTTGCAGCTTCCTGTCTCCTCTCCATGCCCATTCAGTTTTTACTTGTCCCTAATTTATTCTGTCTCTACTTGCCTCTACTTTCATCTGTTTCCTGTCTCCATGCCACTACTTTCAGTTTCTACTCACCTGTTCTTTCATCCGCTTTCTGTCTCGATGCCCCTACTTTCAGTTTCTACTCACCTGTTCTTTCATCCGCTTCCTGTCTCGATGCCCCTACTTTCAGTTTCTACTCACCTGTTCTTTCATCCGCTTCCTGTCTCCATGCCACTACTTTCAGTTTCTACCCACCTGTTCTTTCATCCGCTTCCAGTCTCCATGCCACTACTTTCAGTTTCTACTCACCTGTTCTTTCATCCGCTTCCTGTCTCGATGCCCCTACTTTCAGTTTCTACTCACCTGTTCTTTCATCCGCTTCCTGTCTCGATGCCCCTACTTTCAGTTTCTACTCACCTGTTCTTTCATCCGCTTCCTGTCTCGATACCCCTACTTTCAGTTTCTACTCACCTGTTCTTTCATCCGCTTCCTGTCTCGATGCCACTACTTTCAGTTTCTACTCACCAGTTCTTTCATCCGCTTCATGTCTCGATACCCCTACTTTCAGTTTCTACTCACCTGTTCTTTCATCCGCTTCCTGTCTCGATGCCACTACTTTCAGTTTCTACTCACCTGTTCTTTCATCCGCTTCCTGTCTCCATGCCCCTTCTTTCAGTTTCATTAGCTTCCTGTCATCCAATAGTTAACAAAAAAAAAACCCCAAAAAAACAAGCTTTCCTATTCATAACATTAAATCTTTCCTAAATCTAGAATATTCTAGATTCTAGAATATACTCCAAATGACACTTTAATGACACTTTAATGACTAAGTTGACACTGCCCAAGCTAAGTACCGTGCCAAATTTCGGCCAGATTTTTGTGACGAGTAGTCATACACTGTGGTACATTCGTCCCTGGCTGACATACATCAATCAAAACTTACATTTCATTCCACAGACGGTTCGATCTACTTGAACTCTTACAAAGTGGTAGGCATCCTGGAGTCGTCTGAGGACAACATCGCAGTGCCTGTGTCGTTGCTGTACGGGGGTGTGGGCCTGCCTGTGTTGAGATTGTCTGGTTCCAGTGGCAGAATAGTTCGCGATCCGGTGAGCGTTGAATGGCTGATAACAGTTTTTGCAGTGGCGTGGATTAGTTTTATTGATAGAGCGGAGTTACTACTTAAGGGAGAAACATGTATCAATCCCTTGACTTGTTTAGTAAGAGTGCTGTTACGATTAGCGTAAGAAAATCCTTTCACTTGTCCCTGTCTTCAGCTGGATAGCAGGATATCAAGTGATAGGCCGGTCCTTCCATTCACGTTGTCCATTCAACTTTATTTTAGGATGGTCATGTCTTCTTGCTGTCTTGACTGTACCTTAAAGGTTTTTTTTTTAGAGTGAGTTTTGTCTTTCAGCATGGCCGAACCAGCGTAGCATCCATCTCTTCACAGTATTGAGAAGCACTTCTATTAAGATAAGATAAGATAAGATAATTTTTATTGGTCCAATCAAATAGAAATTCAGTTTGACTACAAATGACCTGCTCACCGTAACTACTATGACAATAACAATATAGATGCTAATACGAGCAACATTCACACACCAAACATATACATACTGACAACCAGCGCTTTATGAATTATTTTAGACAGCCAGAGTTTTTACTTTAAAAAATTGTTCTATTCCTGATATCTGATAACCAACAGAGTCACTTGTCTGAGAAATATGATATTCTGTATTCTAGTTTTACAGCCTTTGTTGTTCTGATGTTTCACCCTCTAAATCTTAGGTTATAAGCCTAGTTTACTTTGACTTGCATTCCTTTGTCCTTTTCTATAATTTTTTTTCCCTTTTTTTTTGGGGGGGGGGTATGCAGGTGTCTGGACACCATATAAATAACATAATCCTTCCTAATAAAATGTTGACTATCAAAAAATGAAAGCAAGGCGGGCATGTCATACTATAATTAACATCTGTAGGGCCTCCTTTTTTTTTAAAGGAGGCCCAAAAAAGAGGCTAAGAAAAGAGGCAAAAGCCCAAGGATTCCTAGGATGTAAACAGCTCGACAACTGAAGTCAAAAGCTAAAAAGCTAAGGTATCCTAAAAAAAAAGTAGGCAGGGTAAAAAGGGGGGAGGGGTTGTCTACAACAATTCAGCCACTTACATAGACCTACTATTAATCACTTACATCTTCTTGGATGTTTCTTAGATAGACAGATCCATAGCGTGACATAACAAAAGCTCGCTTACAGTGTCAATCAAGTTAATCACACTATTAATTGCTATGTATTAATTTCCCTCAAATTATTTCCCCCCTTCTACGTGCAATTTTATCACCAAATACTTTGTATTTATTGACGACAGGATCACGTGAGAAAGATCCTAAGTCATTCACCAAACACAATCTAGATCTGGCCTAAGTTGCTTTACACATCATGTGATAAATATCCTAGGTCTTAGGTCATTTACCAATCATGTGATAAATATCCTAGGTCCTAGGTCATTTACCAATCATGTGATAAATATCCTAGGTCCTAGGTCATTTACCAATCATGTGATAAATATCCTAGGTCCTAGGTCATTTACCAATCATGTGATAAATATCCTAGGTCCTAGGTCATTTACCAATCATGTGATAAATATCCTAGGTCCTAGGTCATTTACCAATCATGTGATAAATATCCTAGGTCCTAGGTCATTTACCAATCATGTGATAAATATCCTAGGTCCTAGGTCATTTACCAATCATGTGATAAATATCCTAGGTCCTAGGTCATTTACCAATCATGTGATAAATATCCTAGGTCCTAGGTCATTTACCAATCATGTGATAAATATCCTAGGTCTTAGGTCATTTACCAATCATGTGATAAATATCCTAGGTCTTAGGTCATTTACCAATCATGTGATAAATATCCTAGGTCTTAGGTCATTTACCAATCATGTGATAAATATCCTAGGTCTTAGGTCATTTACCAATCATGTGATAAATATCCTAGGTCTTAGGTCATTTACCAATCATGTGATAAATATCCTAGGTCTTAGGTCATTTACCAATCATGTGATAAATATCCTAGGTCTTAGGTCATTTACCAATCATGTGATAAATATCCTAGGTCTTAGGTCATTTACCAATCATGTGATAAATATCCTAGGTCTTAGGTCATTTACCAATCATGTGATAAATATCCTAGGTCTTAGGTCATTTACCAATCATGTGATAAATATCCTAGGTCTTAGGTCATTTACCAATCATGTGATAAATATCCTAGGTCTTAGGTCATTTACCAATCATGTGATAAATATTCTAGGTCTTAGGTCATTTACCAATCATGTGATAAATATCCTAGGTCTTAGGTCATTTACCAATCATGTGATAAATATCCTAGGTCTTAGGTCATTTACCAATCATGTGATAAATATCCTAGGTCTTAGGTCATTTACCAATCATGTGATAAATATCCTAGGTCTTAGGTCATTTACCAATCATGTGATAAATATCCTAGGTCTTAGGTCATTTACCAATCATGTGATAAATATCCTAGGTCTTAGGTCATTTACCAATCATGTGATAAATATCCTAGGTCTTAGGTCATTTACCAATCATGTTATAAATAACCTAGGTCTTAGGTCATTTACCAATCATGTGATAAATATCCTAGGTCTTAGGTCATTTACCAATCATGTGATAAATATCGTTAGTGATTTACCAAACCTAATCTAGATCTAGGCCTAAGTTGCTTGACGCGCACTTCAGAGACACTAGTTTACTTCATTAAATCTAAATTAGATTAATATGATAATATGCAAATATATTTGTAAATGCAAACTCACCAGCTTGTATTAAAACATTTCCTTACTAGCCTGGACTTAAAGTGCCCCATATATTCTTTACATGTTTACCACTGCTGATTGGCTGGTAAACAATTAAATAAAAATACATTTGTTCTCAACTCTCGTCAGAGAGCATATTTGTTAATGTTCATCCAATCCAACTTTGCATTGCTTGTATTACATGTTTACTTTTATACCATGGGTAACTCATTTCACACCCTTCATAAAGTTACCTGGTATCATTTCACACCCTTCATAAAGTTACATGGTATCATTTCACACCCTTGATAACGTTACCTGGTATCATTTCACACCCTTCATAAAGTTACCTGGTATCATTTCACACCCTTGATAACGTTACCTGGTATCATTTCATACCCTTTATAAAGTAATCTGGTAATTGTGAACTGAACCCCACCACTCACACATGTAACTATATTCCTTCTACAAACAGGGCAATAATTGATGTGTCTAAATTAATTTCTTTATTCCTTTCTAGTCCCAATCAAAACTGTATCTTGAGCAATAACTTGTATTGCCCCCTTGCATATGTTTAATAGGGATTGTTATCCCCCTTGCCAAGATCTTGTATTTAGTGTTGTGTTGTTTTAAGCTATTTTGCTGTGTCATTATCTCCCCTGTGTGTAATCAAAGAGCAATTTTATCAATCTCACGAATGCACCTCAATTAAGGACATGGATGAATCGATGATGCATGAGAAACGTGCCTTTACCTGTCTGTGTTTTCTTCGCAACCTTCCACTAGTGTCTGCCTACTTGCCACTACTTGATGGCGTGTGATAGTACTGTCTACTTGGTACTACTTGATTGATGTGATAGTACTGCCTACTTGGTACTACTTGATAGCGCGTGATAGTACTGTCTACTTGCTACTACTTGATTGATGTGATAGTACTGACTACTTGCTACTACTTGATAGCGCGTGATAGTACTGTCTACTTGCTACTACTTGATTGATGTGATAGTACTGACTACTTGCTACTACTTGATAGCGCGTGATAGTACTGTCTACTTGCTACTACTTGATTGATGTGATAGTACTGACTACTTGCTACTACTTGATAGCGCGTGATAGTACTGTCTACTTGCTACTACTTGATTGATGTGATAGTACTGTCTACTTGCCACTACTTCATGGCGCGTGATAGTACTTTCTACTTTCTACTACTTGATGGCGTGTATTAGTGCTGCCTACTTTGTACTATTTGATAGCGCGTGACAGTACTGCCTACTTGCCACTACTTGATGGCGTGTGATAGTACTGCCTACTTGGTACTACCTGATGGCGTGTGATAGTACTGCCTACTTGGTACTACTTACGTTGTATACGTCTACTAAGTACTACTCGCCCCTACGATTATAACTAGATCTATGTGATACCACTGCTACGTATACACCTATGTGATACCACTGCTACGTATATACCTATGTGATACCACTGCTACGTATATACCTGTGTGATACCACTGCTACGTATATACCTATGTGATACCACTGATACGTATACACCTATGTGAAACCACTGCTACGTATACACCTATGTGATACCACTGCTACGTATATACCTATGTGATACCACTGCTACGTATACACCTATGTGATACCACTGCTACGTATACACCTATGTGATACCACTGCTACGTATATACCTATGTGATACCACTGCTACGTATACACCTATGTGATACCACTGCTACGTATACACCTATGTGATACCACTGCTACGTATACACCTATGTGATACCACTGCTACGTATATACCTATGTGATACCACTGCTACGTATACACCTATGTGATACCACTGCTACGTATACACCTATGTGATACCACTGCTACGTAAACACCTATGTGATACCACTGCTACGTAAACACCTATGTGATAACACTGCTACGTAAACACCTATGTGATAACACTGCTACGTTAACACCTATGTGATACCACTGCTACGTATACACCTATGTGATACCACTGCTACGTATACACCTATGTGATACCACTGCTTCCTATTGATACTACAGCCTACAGTAGATCATTTCTGCCTGCAGTGCCTACTGTGCCCACGGTAGTCTGCCACACGCACTACTGTGCTTACTACCGACTCCAGCGACTATGGACTGACACTCGAATCCAAACACTGAGTCTACGACATTTTAAGTGCCATCTCCAGCTGGAAGCCCTCCACCATGGAGCACAGCCAGCTACGTTTCTAGGACTGTTAAATAAGTTCAATCAAAGACAAAGTGACACACTCTCTCCCATTTGAGCTAAAAGTGATGATGAAACCTTATCATCAAGAGATAAAACAAGCCCCTTTCACTTTTTTTTTTCTTTTGCATAAATAAATACCTCTGTAAAATTTTTTTTTATCTTACTCTATTGTCTGTTTGTTGATTGGCTGTTTCCCAGTTATATGTTCACCCAGCGCATTGCGTAGTCAAAGAAGCATCCCCTAGACCAGTGTTTCTCAAAATGGGGTAATTCTACCCCCAAGGGTAGGTGAGACTTTTGAGGGGGTACGCGTTGCACACCATCAGCTGTGCTGTATTTTTAAAAAATATTTATTTATTATGTTCTTTTCATAAATTAAAGTGGGGGGGGGGTCGAGGGGTACTCAGCATTACAAACATTATAAAAGGGGCTAAAGTTGGAAACACTGCCCTAGACACAAATCAAGCCACACACATACACGCAATCCATTAATTTATTATTGCATATTTTGATGTTAAAATAAAATGTATTTTTCATTTATTAAAAGTTATTGAGATTAGACTTTCTAACCTCCAGTTAGATTTTTTTTATTTTATTTTCATTCATGGCGAAAAAACAAACTATTTTAAGAGCTAGCTCTTTGGCGTATCCGGTATACAAAATAAACGAGTATGGATTAGCTATGTTTTTTTTTTTAAGTTGCGTCATAAGTTTGTGAATAAAATTTTCTAAAAGCTTCTGTTTATAGCACAAAATAATGTTAACATGCCATGAGGCAATCATCTTATGACTTATTAATTACCTATAAGCAAAGGGACGTCATAAAGGAGATTTGTTACGAAAATTAATTGCCTTGCATTGAGATAAAGTTCAAGTTTTAGGTCAATGCTTTGTCTCTTTAAGCTGGCAAAGCTGACGTTCAACTTTGGCGTCCTACGCATCCATTTAACGTGAAAAATCTACATAAAAAGCACGCGCGGAGGTCGACTGGCTAAGCACTTGGCTTCCGAGCCTGGGTACAAATCTTGGTAAAGACTGGGAATTTCGACATTTTTAAGGGCGCCCCTGAGTCCACCCAACTCCAATGGGTACCTGGCTTTAATTGGGGGAAAGTAAAGGCGGTTGGTCGTTGTGCTGGCCACACGACCGTTGACCTTGGATATCGATGACATTAACATCATCTGCCCTATAGAACGCAAGGTCTGAAAAGGTATTTTTTTTTACTCCAATATAAAAGCTCTATAAAGTTATAAATAGAAATTAGTAATAGAAAAAAAACTTTTTACTGACTATATCTTTTTTTCTATTTCTCTTAAAGACTATATTTTCAAGGCAATTTAGAGTGTCGTCGACGAAGATGGAGCAATTGAGCGCCATGCTGGGCTTTCTGAAGTATAACAACTGGACCTACTTGTCCATAGTGCTTCAGGCAGATTATCTCCAGTACCTACAGGAGGACATCTACCTGAAAGTGCAGTCGTATGGTATGTGTGTGTCTCAAATAATCCAAGTGACCAGTTTCTCGGACTACGATAGCACTATCTTGACGCTCAAGGCAATCGGTGCCAAGGTTGTCATGCTCTTGACATCCAACGAGGCTGCTCGTTTATTCCTGGAAGCTGTCAACAAGCACCAGGCTCACGATGACTTTATCTTCTTGGTCACTAGCACGTGGATTGACCTGATGATAACGGGCCGCCTCGCAAAAAGCTTCTTCCTTTTCACAACCACAAACCTGAGGATGCCGAATTACACTTTGGCGCTTAAGAACTTGAAGTCCAATCCATGGTTCCCTCTCGCTTTGAAAAAGGCATCATGCCTGGACGAGGACTGTGAGTACGATTTCATCTCGAAACGCTTCCAATACCTGCAGCTGAACAAAGGCAACATCTACGACGCCGTCTTTATTTTCGCTCACAGCCTGCACAATATGATCCAAGACAAATGCCCCAAAGCAAAAGGAAAAGACGCCATGGCGTGCTTCGATGCCAACTCTTTAGACTTTTCCTCCTATTTGGCCAATGTCTCTTTCGTTGGCGCCTCGGGAAAAATTTGGTTTGACCGGATGAACAATAAGAAAATTGTTTTCAAAATTTATCAAAATATTTTTGACTTCAGCAACAGGTCAGTCGAGCTACAGGTAGCGCACTACGACGTGGAACGAAAACGGATCTTCTTATCACATCCGTTACATTTAAATTGGATAAACTTCACGATCAACGAAACCCAAGTGCAAACCTGCTGCCAGAAACCGTGTGCAGCGAACGCTTACAAGTTCAGAAAGGGTTGCTGCTGGCTTTGCTACGAGTGCCAGAACAACGAGAAGGTAGCCAAGAACGAGACTACTTGTGAAAGGTGCCCGCCGTTTTACTGGCCGGCCATACGGGATGGGAAGCTCGCGGTTTGCGAGGAGATGATTCACATTCAGCAAGACTGGACCGATCCGGAAGTGATCGTCACCCTGGTGATTGTCGCCTTTGCCATCTCCTACTGTCTCCTTATATTTCTCTTGCTCGTGTTCAAAAGAGACACCCAAACAGACAAACACATCATTCTCAAGTACTTCCATCTTGTGGCGGTGTTGATGGGATTCTCGTCTGTGCCGTTTTTCCTTGTCAAGGTAACGCTTCTCACCTGCACCGTTTCTCTGGCTCTCTACGTCATGAGTTTCGCCCTGGAGTATGGTCTTCTGCTAGTGGAGTCCTTGGAAGTGTATCGCCAGTGTAATGACGTCATCAACGAGAAGGAACTGAAGTGGACGACCCCGTTGAATCAGTTTATCTTCGTTGTCATTATATTTACGATGGAGGTAAAATAATTTATATTTCTATCCTATTCTTGGTTTTAGATGTTGTAAAAAGCTCCTTCAGATTGGAAGATCATTACTTCCCTGACCTAACCTCCCGAAAGACTTCTGTGTATGGCTACGGGTAGTCATCTTATTGTTCAGTTAGTTGATTAGAAGTATATTTAATTAGTTTTTCTGTTTCTGTTTTTTTTTTTTTAAGTTTTTTTTTTCAATATTATCTTATGAAATACAGACGTTACTTCAAATAAGAAGATGATTACGTCCTACACGCCATGCATCTAGTCATGCATGTTAACCAATGACTTAAATTCTGCCAAGTCACTGGTTTGCCTGACTAGCTCAGGCAGCCCATTCCATGCTCTAATAGCACTAGGGAGGAGCATTTGTTTAAATTTATCCTAGCAAATTATTTGCTTTCGATCTTATCTTAGTTCATCTTATTTATTTTTAAAAAGTGCTATTGAGTTGTTCAACTATAACTATATCGACTGACGGACACTGCTCGCGTCTACAAGTAAATCTGTACATGCATACAAGACACGACATGAGACTATATAAAATGGCATCAGAAATAGGGATATAAGGCAGTCGGTGGCTAAATGGTAAAACGCTTGGCTCCCGGACCGATTGGTCCCGTGTTCGAAACTCGTTGAAGACAGGGATTTTATTTTGGGTCACTTTTCGGACCCCCGTAGGTCCAACCAAAAAAAAGTAATTCGGTTTGTCGTTGTCCTGGCCATATAACACCCTCGTTAGCTGTCGGCCATAATAACGGATAACCTTTACATTGTCTGCCCTATATATCTGACCTGTAGATTGCAAGGTCTGGATGGGATACTTTACTTATATTTTATCAAATTTACGGCCTATTTCGGCAGACCAAGCTTTTTAGACGAAAGTGCACCTAATTAACACAACGATCATCCGATGGCTTGTTGTGACTCCAGTGGCGGACTGAAAGGGTTAATGTATGCATTCGAGACATGGAAGTCATATGTGAATATCAAGAAGCGGCTATCTCTGGCTCCACAAAAAATGGTTGAGAAACGGTAGTTTAGAGTTAACTCTCCAAACTCAGTCAAAAGCAAATAAATCCTATGCAGAGCGGACACTCGACCAATCAACAAATGTGTGGCAGAGGGTCGCATAAGGTTTGCAGGGGCTAGTTTTTGGAGACCAGCATTAGTAATTAGTATAGAGGAGGAGAGGCCGATACTAGAAAGAGATAAGCGTGTACGTCCTTGTATAAATGCGTGCCACACCTTCATGGAGATCTCGGGGCAGTGGGCAGCCAAAATCAGACCATAGACAGCAAGCCAACGCCATCTCACGAATAATCACACCTGCACGCACTGTCTATTCTATTCTACTATACTCTATTCTATTATGTTGTATTTCATTTATATTATATAATATTATATTATATTATATTATATTATATTATATTATCATGAATTGTATTATATCTTTACCAGATGATCGCCTTTATTGTCCTGAAGTTCATTTATCCAACGAAGGTCGTGCAGTACCAGCCGCAGCTGAACGTCAATGGAGTGGAGACCAGCTGCGAGGCATCAGTGCCCCAGACCGTCACCTACCTCATCTTCACCATCTTTTTCTTAGCGCTCTGCTTGGTCATCACGCTGAAGTCCCAGAACGACCGAATGGGCGCCGAGCATGGGCGTGTCCTTCGCGTCTTCGTGTTTCTCGCCCTGGTCAGCTGGCTGGTGTTCATCCCCGTCTTCTTCACCGCCGTGTCGCAGAAGGGCAAGATCAAAATCCGGATCACGGCGGTCCTGATCAACCACGTGGCATCCCTGGCCTTGAACTTGACCCCTAGCTACCTGATCCCTCAGTGCGTCAAGAGAAAAGATTCCGTTTACTTCTTCGGGGCATCATGGGATCCCAAGGACATTGTCATGGAGTACATGCCGCATAAAGAGAAGCATAAAGAGCGTAAAGACGGCACGAGCATCTCATAACGAGACTTGACCTTTGCCCTTGAATAATCTGATGTATATCTCTCTCAAGTCTTTTTGCTTAACAGTTACCATCTTTTTTTTCCGCATTATTTTAAAATTTCACTTCAGATATGCGTGACAGGTGACGGACATGATAGCCACATTTTGGCTTTTTGAAATGAGCTTAAATATACATAAACAATGAGAGAGAGAGAAAGAGAGAGAAAATAGAGAGACGGAAAGAGAAAGAAAGAGAGAAAATGATAGAGAAAAGAGAGAGAGAATGAAAAAGAGAGAATTAGAGAAAAAGAGAGAGAGAAAGAGAGAGAGAAAGAGGTAGTGAGAAAGAGAGAAAAAAAAAGAGAGAGATAGAGAGAGAAAGAGATAGTGAGATAGAGAGAGAGAGAGAAAAAAAAGAGATAGAGAAGGAAGGAAAAAAAAACGAGAGGGCCGTTAAATTTCATTGTAACAGATACACTAATTCACGGGCTAAAAAGGTAAGCTCGTTAAAATGTGGCCCTTGTATAAAAATTTCCGAAACAAACAAAGATATTGAGGGAAAGTTCCGATCACAAGAACAATAAACAGCCTGGAAAACAATCAACGGGACGTAACCGGTGTGTACTATTAGTATTACATCATTTCTAAAATAATTGTAATGTCCTTAATATAGCGATGTTAACAGACATAATGTAGGCTTGTCAAGATCTTGTGTTCCCTACTGTCATGGATTATGTGATGCTGGTCTTTCTGTAAGTACTATAGGCTCCTTTAAGAGGGTTGGGTTTTGGGAAGCGTGATCGAGGGGCTAAGTGCGCTACCTAGAAGGGGGCTCGAGGTTCGACACCCGACTCGGGCAGAGTAGCGTTTACTGAGCGCCTAAAGGCAGCACGGAAAACCAACTCCTAGATACCCCCTCCCCACCACTGGTCCACAAATTATTGGACCAAAGCGCTCTGAGCAAGCTATAAGCATGAAAGTAGCTAGATAAAAGCCATAAGAACATCGGCACAATTTAGGATTACGGACACGACATGGCCTAAATTGTGTCGATGTGCCTAAACTCAAAACTCATAACCCAATATGAAAAAGGTATGATTCTTGTAGTGGGTAATACATATATAACAATGAATAGTTTTTAAAAAGGTGTATTATGTGAAAAAAAAAAACAATTGCTTACATAGTTAATTAATAAAAATTAAATTTCACTTTGAGGAAAGAAAAAGAATGAAACGGGACGGACTGTCAAACCACAAATAAACTAATAAGTATGTTTAGTACAGCTAGTGGCTTAGCTAGGAATTTTCCATCAATTATGGGCCCCGGGGGGGGGGGGCTTGACTTCTTTGGAGGCCAATGCATTTGGCGTAATATTTAATATTTAATGTAAAAAAACAACACTCATTCGGAGCCCTCCCCCCTCAAGTTGAGGCACGGGGAATTTTCAAATTCTCTACCTCCCTCCCCCCCCCCTAGCTACGCCTCTGAGTACGTCTTATTGTTCTTTTTAGATTTAGTGAAGTATGTTGTGTGGATTAACATAAGCGAGTCATAACGAAACACTTAGTGTAGGCTATAAACGACAAACCAGCTTTTTTATTCTTACGCCATCTTGGTTATAATTACATTTACAAGGGATGCTACTCCCAAAACACTAGTGCTATCAGAGCATGGCATGGGTTGTCTGAGCCTGAGCCAGCTAGAAAAACCAGTGACTTTGCAGAATTTAAGTCATTGGTTAATATGCATGACTAAATGCATGACGCGTAGGACGTAATCATCTTCTTTTTTTTTTTGAAGTAACGTCTGTATTCTATAAGATAAGATAAACGCTGAGTGATACAACCTATATAACACATATCAACAGTTTGTCTAAGTTTCAAAAGCAGGAATAGTTTGAAATCTGCAGTATATCTCCTGAGAAAAAAAGCTTGCTAACCGTAACAATGACGAAATAGAAGCGTTGAACCAATAGAGTGCAGAGCTATCTAAGCAAGGCCATTCGTTATATAAGGCCTGAACACTGACACGCAACGTCACAAAAATGGTCAATGTCTATCAATGTTCTTATCTTATATATTACAGACGTTACTTCCACTGCATCAGTGGATTAAAGATTTTCTGATAGGGAGAGAACAAACTGTAATAATAAATGGCTCTAAATCAACACCGATAACAGTAAACTCAGGTGTACCTCAAGGAACAGTCTTGGGTCCACTACTATTTTTAATTTACATAAATGATTTACCAAATTGCATTACTTCAGGAACATAAGTCAGATTATTTGCAGACGATTGCATAATATATAGAACAATAAAAACAACACAAGACACAGATATTTTACAAAGAGAATTAGATGAATTACAGAAATGGGAATCAAATTGGAGCATGTCTTTCGACCCAGAAAAATGTCAGTTGTTAAGAGTAACAAAAAAACTAAAACAAATTAATTCCACTTATCTTATTCATGGCGAACCAGTAACACAGACTAAAAACGCAAAATACCTAGGTGTTATAATAAATGAAAAACTATCATGGAATCCACATATTGATGAAACTATAAAAAAAATCAAACAAAGCATTAGGATTTATTAAAAGAAATTTCTATAAATCAAATAAGAACATAAAACTAAAATGTTATTTAACCTTGGTTAGACCAATAATACAATATGCATCCTCCATTTGGGACCCCTCAACTCAAGAAAACATTAAGAAACTGGAACAGACACAAAATAGAGCAGTGAGATTCATAACAAATGAATATTCACATTTGACTAGAGTAACACCTATAGTAAAATCACTAAATTTAGAAAGCCTTCAGGACAGAAGACTCAAAAGTAAAGTAGCAATTATACATAAAACACTGAACCATAATCTTCAAATACAAAAAACAAAATTTCATAATATACTCTAAAAGACACAAAGATAAATGGCACATTCCTCGTCCCATATGCTAGGACAAATTTGTACAAATACTCCTTCTTCCCTAGTGCTATTAGAGTATGGAATGGGTTGCCTGGGCTAGCCAGAAAAACCAGTGACTTGGCAGAATTTAAGTCATTGGTTAATATGCTTGACTAAATGCATGACGCGTAGGACGTAATCATCTTCTTTTTTGAAGTAACGTCTGTATTATACAAGATAAGAAGATAAGTGATAATTACGTCATACGTTATAATAGTAATAATAATGATATTATTATTATCATAGCTTTTATATAGCTCTACTTTCATGCTTATAGCATGCTCAAGCGCTTTGGTCCCATCTCATTTGTGGACCAGAGAAGGTATCTAGGAGTTGGTTTTCCGTGCTGCCTTTAGGCGCTCAGTAAACACAACTCTGTCGAACCTTCTAGGTAGCCAAGCCAAGCCAAGTTCAAGCGCACTTAGCCTCTCGACCACGCTTCCCACTAATGTCAGGTACCCATTAGAGCTGGGTGGACTCAGAGGCGCCCGAAGATCAAGAATTTAAAAATCCCAGTCTTCACCCGGATTCGAACCCTCGGAAGTCAAGCGCTTTACCGCTCAGCCACCGCGCCTCCTAAAAAAAACTTTTTATGAGTCCAGTGTGGGGCTTCTACCAATCTGCTGCATAATTTACCTATGTCTATCATAGAGGATTTTAAACTAAAGGAGCGAAAATGAATTGCAGAAATCTGCTATTTGTTTACGTGAAGATATTTTTTAGGATCTGGATTACATTGCAAAGACAAATGAATGAGTTGATCAGAAAAGATTGATAACGATAAGTTGAATTTAGGAGCAGGAGAAGTTATTTAACTCTTTCTCTCCCAATCGACGATACCATTGTTGATTTTGACCTCATCAAATTAAAGTAATGTTTAATTTTTTTAAACTTTACTTCGAATTATATAAAAAGAGCTTGCATTTCCCTTTAATTCTATACCGAATACAACATTTTCTGATAACAAACAACAAAGCTATTGAAGCCCAATCATAACAAGGGAAGTGAAATAGTAATGAGCAAATGAAGAATTCCTTCAAAACGTGGACAAATACTTAAGGAGAGAAAGAGTTAAAAGCTTGGGGAAAAGGTTGGGGTAAAAAAAAAGGCGAAATAAACATTTCAGGGACATTTCAAAGTTTAATAACTATTGCTTTGGGCTATGAGCGAAGGAGTTTATAATTAGTATTCCGCAGTGTTACAGAGTGCTAGCAACGTGACAGTCTTGTTGCCATACAAACAGCTAGCAACGTGACAACCTTGTTGTCATACAAACAGCTAGCAACGTGACAGTCTTGTTGCCATACAAACAGCTAGCAACGTGACATCCTGGTTGTCATACAAACAGCTAGCAACGTGACATACTGGTTGTCATACAAACAGCTAGCAACGTGACAACCTTGTTGTCATACAAACAGCTAGCAACGTGACAACCTTGTTGTCATATAAACAGCTAGCAACGTGACATCCTGGTTGTCATACAAACAGCTAGCAACGTGACATACTGGTTGTCATACAAACAGCTAGCAACGTGACAACCTTGTTGTCATACAAACAGCTAGCAACGTGACAACCTTGTTGTCATATAAACAGCTAGCAACGTGACATTCTGGTTGTCATACAAAAAGCTAGCAAGTGACATCCTGGTTGTCATACAAACAGCTAGCAACGTGACAACCGTGTTGTCATACAAACAGCTAGCAACGTGACAACCTTGTTGTCATATAAACAGCTAGCAACGTGACATCCTGGTTGTCATACAAACAGCTAGCAACGTGACAACCTTGTTGTCATATAAACAGCTAGCAACCTGACATCCTGGTTGTCATACAAAAAGCTAGCAACGTGACATCCTGGTTGTCATACAAACAACTAGCGACGTGACATCCTTGCTGTCATAAAAACAGTTAGCAACCTGGCATCCTGGTTGTCATACAAACAGCTAGCAACGTGACATCCTGGTTGTCATACAAACAGCTAGCAACGTGACATCCTGGTTGTCATACAAACAACTAGCGACGTGACATCCTTGCTGTCATAAAAACAGTTAGCAACCTGGCATCCTGGTTGTCATACAAAAAGCTAGCGACGTGACATCCTGGTTGTCATACAAACAACTAGCGACGTGACATCCTTGCTGTCATAAAAACAGTTAGCAACCTGGCATCCTGGTTGTCATACAAACAGCTAGCGACGTAACAATCTGGTTTTCATACAAACAGCTACCAGTGGGGGGAGGGGGACCAGTGGGGGGAGGGGGTATCTAGGAAATTGGTTTCGTGCTGCCTTTAGGCGCTCAGTAAACACAACTCTGCCCGAGTCGCGTGTCGAACCTCAAGCCCCCTTCTAGGTAGCCAAGACTAGCCAAGTTCAAACGCACTTAGCCTCTCGACCACGCTTCCCACCGGATATTAAAAATAAAAGAATTTAAGAAATAAATATAATAATTTAAAAAATCACAATATAAGAAAAACTGAGCTGGAAAAACAACGAAAATATGGGAACCTAGGCTTGGAGATTAAGCGTTTATGGAAATTATCTAAAATAACAATATACCCCATTGTTATATCAACCGAGGGGATAATAACAACTGACCTCACAAATACCTTCAAGGCCCTTGGCATTCCTAGGAACATTCTCGTTGTCTGTCAGAAGGCGGTACTGCTGCAGACCTGCCACATCAAAAAAAAATAAATTCCTCGATGGAAACTGATAAAGAGACTACGATGCATTTTGTTTCCCTTTAACGAAACTCGACCCTGGCAGCGCCAGAGAATGAATACTCATTCTTTTCTAACATAATAATAATAATAATCTTTATTGTCCGTAAGGAAATTTGTCTTACAATTGGTGCTTTACATCAAGCAATAAACAAAACATTATAACTAAAACAAAACTACACTGCCTCCTTATTTACAATATATATAGGTGTGTGGCTGAAATAGATATGAATACTTAACTTTTATACTGCTCATAAATGCTTTATAATAAAGTACACAAAATTGCAAGTCACTAATTTTCGTTTCATAAAACTCTTTAATCGGCCAGTCTATATTTACTTATGTCTATGGATGCACTCTTTATTAATCTTTGGACTTTTCATGCACCATTTAGCACCGTTCAGTGAAAGAGTTTCTTGTGCTGTGATTATTAAAAATGTCAAAGCTTATAATAGCGACATAGATGTTCGAGTTTATTTCATTGCTTTATAATATTCAATAGAAGACTAATCTTTCTCAAACCTTGTTTCTATCCTGTGATATTTCATAATTTGATTATGTTTCAAGGTGGTAACTATGACAATTCGATTGAAATGGTTTAACGCTAACGAACATCAGACTAGTCGACCTCGATTTTCTTAGTGTGTTATTATATCTAGATCTAGATCTAGATCTAGATCTACATCTAGTCTAGATTTCTAATTCAAAATTTGATTAGACGCCCAAATTAGATCCATTCTAAAACGTTGTTACTGAAGACACATGGGGATACTTGTTCCTGCTGTGTTCTTTCTTCTCGTTGGTTTGTCCAGTGGCTACATCCTTGGAGACAGACTTCTAGACGTGGTGTATTTCAGGGAAGGGGATTTGAACATTGGAGGCTTATTTCCGGTGACTACGTACAACGACACGGCCATATGTGGGGTCTCACTGTTCCGTGGCTCATTGACTGCCATCGAGATTGTCGAAGCACTGGCATTTGCTGTAGACAACATTAACAAGGTGAGACCCGCTGGTTAGTCATGACAAACAATATCTTAAAGTTAAGCAACAAAGGCATTGTAAGTGAAAACAAGGAACTACAATGAAATTAAAACGAACACAAAATCAAGCCGTAATATATAATAACAACAATAATAATACTAAGGCTTGTCTTCGAGTCGGATGATAAAATGAGGAATGCAGTATTTCCCTGTCCGCCGGTGGTCGATTAAGATGATTGCCTGAGCTAGCCAGGAAAACCAGTGACTTGGAAGAATTTAGGTCAATGGTTAATATGCATGAGGCGTAGTACGTAATTATCACCTTTTTTGAAGTAACGTCTGTATTATATAAGATAAGATAAGATTTTCTTTCGCCGTCTGCTGGGAAGGGCACGTATTTTGTATGGGGGACGAACGTATGCCAAATGCAGTCTTTTTTTGGTGAGCTAAAATGTGGTAGACGTAACAGAGGTGCCCCAAGGAAACGCTTTACAGACCAGTTTAGGCGCTAACTTGCCTTAGCTTACATAGAAGACAGCACCTGGTTGCATGCGGCCTCAGAACGAGACAGCTGGAGGTCACTCACAAAGGTCGCGGGATACACACTTCCGGCCAAAAGAAAATCCGCTGCTGAGGAAATGATATATTTATAAATATATGATTTTAATGTTTTGATACATTGGCCCATTATCATTACCATTATCATTACCTTTATCATCACCATTATTATTATCATTATCATAATCATTATTCTATATGCTTTCATACAAGTGTTCATTCTTACGCAGTACAATTAAGGCGTACTGTGGGCTGCCTGAATCAGCCGGAAAATCCAATGATTTAGTTTTTATTACACAGAAGCCAACCAATTGTAACCCGTACCAAGTCGCAGTCTGTTACGCTACTGATAGCAGGCCATTATACTATTTACTGGTCATTATGATGTCAATATTCACAAATCTATGTTTCTAGTTACTGATTTGGGTTATCTAAGGCTACTATATAAATATATTGTCGCTAGTTGCAGACAATTCTTTAAGGTTAATATTCTCTAATTGAAATAAGTCGTTACAGGTCATTATTTGATGTCAATTTTCTGGAATCAATGTTACTAGTTACAGCAGGTCATTATGTAAAATTCAGATTCCTAAGTGTGTTTATCTGATTAAATGAATAGAGGGGTGCGTGTGTGTGTGTGTGTGTTTGTTTGTGTGAAAAGGGGTATGGCTTTGACATTGTGAACGTTAAGAAATGAGACACTTGCAAGTGGAAAAGGGAAGTAACTTCTTGGGCAAAAAAGAAAGGGGGGGGGGTGTGTGGTTAAAAATTAGGGACACCTTGAATGAAACAGGGTCCAGTGAGTTTTAATAACAAGCACAATATAAAAATAAAACTAAGCTTTTCTAACGGGAAGAACTCCCCACTTACAACTATATTTATCAATAATGTAGAAGTTATTTCTTATCATCCGAGAAGGCGTGTTGGAAAACAGAAACATGTTTAAACTTTTTACCAGACAGTAACCAGACAGACAAAGCTGTAATGAGCTTTATGTCCAAACTCTGGTTATACTTATATGTATAAGATTTGAATAATGTTTCCAGAGTGACGAATGTGTATTACGACTGAGCAAGGCTGCAAGTTCAGAGGTCAACGTTGTCTTATCTAAACTTCAATTCAACACTCTTCATCTGTCTCTTAAAATTAAAATATTATTTTTACAATAAATAAATGACAAGAACCACTGTGTAGGTCCATACGTTTTTATTTAGCTTGCTGTATAGACCTGGCCAGTTGTTACACGTAACCTCCAGTTACACAAGTAAAACTCCAGGGCTTAATGTGTGTTACATTCTAGGACCCGGAGCTGCTACCAATGATCAAGCTGGGATTCACATTTCTGGACAGCTGTACCAACCCTCAAGCTGGGGTCTTGCAGGCGATACGATTTCTGCCTCAATCTAACAAGAGAGACTATATCCCTACAAGTATGTATCATACACCAATCTTACGACACAGATTTATCACATATTTACTTTACTGCAACTATCTGTGATGGGCATTCTCCGAAATAGAAAAATGTTTAGGTTCTGAATGGAGGTTCTCAAGCTCTTTATTTTTAGTACTCCATTGAGTCCACTCAACACTTACCTAACAATTGTTGGTCGTTGTGCTGGTCACACGACACCCTCGTTAACAGTCAACCACAGAAACAGATGGAATCCTATTTACTACTAATGAAACAGGAGAGGCTGTGGCTGAGGGGTAAAGCACTTGACTACCAAACCGGAGTCCCGGGTTCGAATCCTGGTAAAGACTGTGATTTTTAATCTCGGGATCCTTGGGTCCACTCAGCTCCAATGGGTACCTGACATTAGTTGGGGTGGGTCGCTGTGCTTGGCCACATGACACCCTCGTTAACCAAGGGCCACAGAAACCCTTTTCTTTACTTTATGATACAACGTGCTTTTACCATTTTGTCTCTTGATGTATAAAAGCGGTCACTAGCATACAGACTGTTGCTTTCTTTTGGTCATTAAACGACAATGGTTTATCTTGAAGAGTAACTGTGGCTGCAGAGCCCTCAACTGGGGAGACGCCCCCATCCAGATGTAACGCAGTGAAATTAGTGATAGAGGAACCGCCAATTTTAGTTTGACTCTACAGTTCCAAATCGCCATCTCTATCCTCTAAGTAGTGCGGTCCAGGGCTATGTCTACTCAGTAGTGAGTGTCGATGCCGTCTAATCGCGGTGGCTGAGTGGTTAAACGCTTTGCTTCTGAACCTGGGGGTCATTGGTTCGAATCACGCTGGAGATTGGGATTTTCAGTTTCGGGATTGTTATGGCGCCCTTGGGTCCACTCAGCTCTATTGGTTATCTGATTTGGTTAGGGAAAGTAAAGGCGGTTGGTCGTTGTGCTGGTCACATGACATCCTACTCGTTAACCGTGGGCCACAGAAACTGATGACCTTAACATCATCTGCCCTATAGACCACATGGTCTGAAATGGAAACTTTACTTTTTACATATCGAAGGTGGGGGCAACTAGTTTTTTCCTGTGTTCATCGCGAGTTATACATAAAGGATTACTATTGGAATAACTTCATCCTCCATCCGGTAGACTTGACCAAGTCAACGCAGGCGGAAAGGCTAGGAAGGCAAGTTTTTGAGCAAGTATGTCAGTGTTAGACACTCTCTCATTTTATGTCAGTGTTAGACACTCTCTCATTCTATGTCAGTGTTAGACACTCTCTCATTCTATGTCAGTGTTAGACACTCTCTCATTCTATGTCAATGTTAGACACTCTGTCATTCTATTTCAGTGTTAGACACTCTGTTATTCTATGTCAGTGTTAGACACTCTGTCACTCTATGTCAGTGTTAGACACTCTCTCATTC
Organism: Biomphalaria sudanica; assembly: GCA_036873155.1. NCBI lineage: Eukaryota > Metazoa > Mollusca > Gastropoda > Planorbidae > Biomphalaria > Biomphalaria sudanica. Next base: position 392,179 of record JAZGLO010002315.1, on the reverse strand, counting down.
TGTGTCAGTGTTAGACACTCTCTCATTTTATGTCAGTGTTAGACACTCATTTTATGCCAGTGTTAGACACTCACTCATTCTATGTCAGTGTTAGACACCCTCTCATTCTATGTCAATGTTAGACACTGTCATTCTATTTCAGTGTTAGACACTCTCTCATTCTATGTCAGTTATAGACACTCTCTCATTCTATGTCAGTGTGAGACAATCTCTCATTCTATGTCAGTGTTAGACATTCTCTCATGCTATGTCAGTGTTAGACATTCTCTCATGCTATGTCAGTGTTAGACATTCTCTCATTCTATGTCAGTGTTAGACACTCTCTCATTCTATGCCAGTGTTAGACACTCTCTCTCATTCTGTGTCAGTGTTAGAGACTCTCTCATTCTGTCAGTGTTAGACACTCATTCTATGTCAGTGTTAGACACTCTCTCATTCTATGTCAGTGTTAGACACTCTCTCATTCTATGTCAGTGCTAGACACTCTCTCATTCTATGTCAGTGTTAGACACTCTTCCATTCGATGTCAGTGTTAGACACTCTCTCATTCTATGTTAATGTTAGACACCTTCTCATTCTATGTCAGTGTTAGACACTCTCTCATTCTATGTCAGTGTTAGACACTCTCTCATTCTATGTCAGTGTTAGACACTCTCTCATTCTATGTCAGTGTTAGACACTCTCTCATTCTATGTCAGTGTTAGACACTCTTCCATTCGATGTCAGTGTTAGACACTTTCTCATTCTATGTTAATGTTAGACACCTTCTCATTCTATATCAGTGTTAGACACTCATTCTATGTCAGTGTTAGACACTCTACCATTCTAAGTCAGTGTTAGACACTCATTCTATAACAGTGTCAGACACTCTCTCATTCTATGTCAGTGTTAGACACTCTCTCATTCTATGCCAGTGTTAGACACTGTCTCATTCTATATCAGTGTTAGACACTCTCTCATTCTATGTCAGTGTTAGACACTCTCCCATTCTATGTTAGTGTTAGACACTCTCCCATTCTATGTCAGTGTTAGACACTCTCTCATTCTATGTTAGTGTTAGACACTCATTCTATATCAGTGTTACACACTTTCTCATTCTATGTCAGTGTTAGACACTCTCTCATTCTATGCCAGTGTTAGACACTCTCTCATTCTATGTTAGTGTTAGACACTCATTCTATATCAGTGTTAGACACTCTCTCATTCTATGTCAGTGTTAGACACTCTCCCATTCTATGTCAGTGTTAGACACTCTCTCATTCTTTGCCAGTGTTAGACACTCTCTCATTCTATGTTAGTGTTAGACACTCTTTCATTCTATGTCAGTGTTAGACACTGTCTCATTCTATGTCAGTGTTAGACACTCTCTCATTCTATGTTAGTGTTAGACATTCTCTCATGCTATGTCAGTGTTAGACATTCTCTCATTCTATGTCAGTGTTAGACACTCTCTCATTCTATGTCAGTGTTAGACACTCTCTCTCATTCTGTGTCAGTGTTAGAGACTCTCTCATTCTGTCAGTGTTAGACACTCATTCTATGTCAGTGTTAGACACTCTCTCATTCTATATCAGTGTTAGACACTCTCTCATTCTATGTCTGTGTTAGACACTCTCTCATTCTATGTCAGTGTTAGACACTCTTCCATTCTATGTCAGTGTTAGACACTCTTCCATTCTATGTCAGTGTTAGACACTCTTCCATTCGATGTCATTGTTAGACACTTTCTCATTCTATGTTAATGTTAGACACCTTCTCATTCTATATCAGTGTTAGACACTCATTCGATGTCAGTGTTAGACACTCTCTCATTCTATGTTAGTGTTAGACACTCATTCTATATCAGTGTTAGACACTCTCTCATTCTATGTCAGTGTTAGACACTCTCTCATTCTATGCCAGTGTTAGACACTCTCTCATTCTATGTTAGTGTTAGACACTCTCTCATTCTATGTTAGTGTTAGACACTCTTTCATTCTATGTCAGTGTTAGACACTCTCTCATTCTATGTTAGTGTTAGACACTCTCTCATTCTATGTCAGTGTTAGACACTCTCCCATTCTATGTCAGTGTTAGACACCCTCTCATTCTATGTCAGTGTTAGACACTCTCTTATTCAATGTGGTTTTCAGGATCTGTTGTAGGCCCAACAATTGCAATGAAGTTTTTTTTTCGCTCTTGGGAAAATAGTCCGTTTGTTTGTTTTGTCAAATATTTTCCATGTTTCGGATGTTCCTTCAGAGTTGGAGATTTACTTCCTGGTTTAAACCTCCTGCATGACGACTGGGGATGGCAGCGAGCAGGGTTTGAACCCGGGTCCTTGGAGAAGTCCATCTCCATTTTCATCTTTGTAGTGAGCTCTCAATTGATGCGTATATCTAGTATTATCTACAGTGTTTTTACACGAGACTTTGTGTGTATGAGTGTAAAGATGTCTCGGGTTTCAAATCCCGGTGAAGACTGTGATTATGAATTTTGTACATTTCGAGATGCCCCCTGAATCCACCCAACTTTAATGGGTACCTGTAAAGGCGGTTGGGGTTTTGTGCTGGCCACATGACACCCTCGTTAATCGTTGGCCACAGAGCAGAAGGTCTCTTGCTTCTCTGTATCACTGAGATATGTCTCTTTATTGTTTTAAGTGGAAACTAAAAAAGAACTACTGGCAAACGAACAGTTACAGGTGTTAACGAGCTATTGGTCCAAAACGCCCACATGTTACGACGTCACAGGTCAGTGTTCAGGCCTTCTATGACGAATGTCCTCGGCTTCACACGCAGGGCCAGCAACTCTCATGGATAGCATTGATAGCTACCAGTGTAAAATGGCAGACGTAACATAGTTCTAAATGTTGTTGATACTTTGGATATTGGCAACAGCGGCACTATGTTGTAAAATATGACTCATAATACAGCGTCAGTGTGCGACTCGTACATCTTTATTACAAAGTTTATATCAACTCTGTCTGTCTGTCTGTCCAAAACTTTGTACACGTCATTTTCTCCGACATCCAATCTCGAATTAAGCTGAAATTGTTTCACAATTATTTCTTTTACCTGACAACACAGGAATAAAACAAAAACTATGAAAAAAGCAAACGAACCAATTTGTTTATTAACTATTTGTAATAGATCTTTTTGTTTGGTATATCAAACAAGGGAAAGAAATGGTAGTTGACTGAAGTGGTGGTGTAAGCTGAATTAGTCGCCTTATATTAAGCTGCCGTTCATAGACTCATCACTAGAAGAATGGTTACCGCGTTGGCTTGAGAAGCCTGAGAAGTTCGAACTCCGGGCCTCCCTTTTAAAAAATAAAATAGGCTACATTTAAAGAGCGATCACCTAGTTATCCCGTTCTTTCTCCCCCTTTCCAACTTGTTCAGGCAAGTGACAGGATCTTAGTGTATTGAGAAAGCTAAAAGCATGAAATTGCGCTAAACAAAAACAATTTGTAAAAAAAATATTTCTAATCGCACAGATTTATTATTGTAAGTCAAGATGCATTACAAATTTAACTACTTGACTGATCCAAACTAATTGATACACACGAATATTATAAGATTTTTAAAATTATTATTTTTTTGCTTAGAACGCTATGTCAAGTGTCTGTTACTGTCCTGAGTATGTGTATTTCTGAACTGTTTGTTTACCACTAATTTCTATCTTCTGTTTCCAGCTATTGCGAACTATTTAAACTCCTTTAAAGTGATCGGAGTTATCGGCACTGCCACTGGCCACATCACAACCCCTGTCTCTATATTACTGGGCGGCGCAGGGATACCACTCGTCAGTTTCTGGGACGGAGGGGATGATCTTAGCAACAAGGTAAATGTTGGTTTAACAGCTAGTTAAATGTTGGTTTAACAGCTAGTTAAATGTTGGTTTAACAAGGTAAATGATGGTTTAACAGATAGTTAAATGTTGGTTTAACAGCTAGTTAAATGTTGATTTAGCAACAAGGTAAATGTTGGTTTAGCAACAAGGTAAATGTTGGTTTAGCAACAAGGTAAATGTTGGTTTAGCAACAAGGTAAATGTTGGTTTAACAGCAAGGTAAAAGTTGGTTTAACAACAAGGTAAATGTTGGCTTAGCAGCAAGATAAACGTTGGTTTAACAACAAGGTAAATGTTGGTTTAACAGCAAGGTAAACGTTGGTTTAACAACAAGGTAAATGTTGGTTTAGCAACAAGGTAAAAGTTAGTTTAACATCAAGGTAAATGTTGGTTTAACAACAAGGTAAACGTTGGTTTAACAACAAGGTAAATGTTGGTTTAGCAACAAGTTAAATGTTGGTTTAGCAACAAGGTAAATGTTGATTAATCAACAATCAGCATTGAAGACCAATCTTTAAGACGCGGGTACGACATTGTAATCCTAGTTTAACTGCACCTTGATCCTAATTTTGAGAGGAAATGACTGTGTCCAACCAAGAAATGACTGTGTCCAACCAAGAAATGACTGTGTCCAACCAAGAAATGACTGTGTCCAACCAAGAAATGACTGTGTCCAACCAAGAAATGACTGTGTCCAACGAAGAAATGACTGAGTCCAACCAAGAAATGACTGTGTCCAACCAAGAAAGGACTGTGTCATACCAGGAAATGACTGTGTCCAACGAAAAAATGACTGTGTCCAACCAAGAAATGACCGTGTCCAACCAAGAAACGACTGTGTCCAACCAAGAAATGACTGTGTCCAACCAAGAAATGACTGTGTCCAAACAAGAAATGACTGTGTCCAACCAAGAAAGGACTGTGTCATACCAAGAAATGACTGTGTCCAACGAAGAAATGACTGTGTCCAACCAAGAAATGACTGTGTCCAACCAGTAGCGACACGTGTTATGAGAGGAACAAGGGGGGGGCGTCTTGAGATGCTATACAACAAGGGGGGTGTCATGGGATGCTATACAACAAGGGGGCGTCATGAGATGCTATACAACAATGGGGGGCTTCATGAGATGCTATACAACAAGGGGGGCGTCATGAGATGCTATACAACAAAAGGGGGGGCGTCATGAGACGCTATACAACAAGTGGGGCGTCATGAGATGCTATACAACAAGGAGGGCGTCATGAGATGCTATACAACAAAGAGGGCGTCACGAGATGTTTTACAACAAGGGGGGCGTCATGAGATGCTATACAACAAGGGGGCGTCATGAGATGCTATACAACAAAGGGTGGCCTACCTTTGGCTTCCGTGCGTCAATTTTTTCCCTTTCTAATTCGCAAGCGTCACACAACCGTTTACCCACTTAAGTCTAGTAAAGTCTAATCCTCAGTCTACTAAAGTGTAGTAATTTACACGTATTGGGCCAATTAAACATAGCATGTATGATCACAATCGTATATATAGCTAATAGTTGAGGCAGATGTATCAATTGTTGAGTGATTAACTGTACATACTTTTATGGACGCTTATTAACTAGCATTTATAATTATAATTTAATATTTCTAAATTTACAACTAATAATATATAAACACTGCTAGCAGTTGCTTTTTTTTTTTCATTTTAAATAACTTCATATACAGGCAAGATTAACATAACTAGATTTAAAGTGAATTTTTATTTGGTGCTTGTCGTCAACCAGCAGTTCCTCTTATAAAAAAAAGCCTTACAGTTCAATATCATTGATGTGAGCATATTCGTTGAAGATAATGTAAAGATATAACAACCATGAGCACGGGAAAATTCGATGCTTAAAAAAAAACAAACTTAAAAATCATCATCTTCTTGGCTTTTGGGCCGATAGCTATTATCATCTTGTTGGTCATTTGGGCCGATAGCTATTATCATCTTGATGGTCATTTGGGCCGATAGCTATATCATCTTGTTGGTCATTTGGGTGTCGTCGTAATAAATTCTTGTTGAGCTTTTTTCTAGAAATCGGTTATTATAATATTTATATTTTATATTTTTATATTTCCTTGATTATTTTTTCGTGGCTTTAGTGCCCCACTTGTAGTAATTCAATGCGCCACTTTTGGTTCATGTTCCATAGGTTGACCATCCCTGTTATACAGGATTCTTGACTTAATCCTCCCAGTGGAGCGTAGGGCTGAAAGACTTAATCCTCCCAGTGGAGCGTAGGGCCGAAAGACTTAATCCACCCAGTGGAGCGTAGGGCCGAAAGTACTTCGTCATCAGACTCTTGGCAATCCTTGGATGTATCCACATTCATCCTCATATTTTATATAATGATAACAATAATAATAATGATAACAACAATAATAATAATGATAACAATAATAATAATGATAACTATAATAACAATGATAGCAATAATAATAATGATAGCAATAATAATAATGATAGCAATAATAATAATGATAACAATAATGATAACAATAATAATAATGATAACAATAATAATAAACCAAACACCAGAGGTCGAGCTACCCCCTGACTCGCACCCCAACACAATAGAGAGGGTGCTGCTAGTGGTACAACAAGATGAGCCAAAAGGATCCAATGGACGAGAGAAATGAATATAGACATTATCAAATCACTCCTCCGTATAAATAACTGTGATGAAAAACCTCTTCCAGGTTCAGAGGGCGGTATTGCTGCAGACCTGCCACATCAGCAGAAAATTCCTCAGTGGAAACTGTTATAGGAACTACGATGAATTTTGTTTTTTATTAAGGAAAACCTGACACTGGCAGCGCCAGAGAATGAATACTAAGACTAAGACTGCTTTATTGATCCTTATGGAAATCTGTTGTGATTACAAGGACACTTTTCTCATATAAAGACAACACAACAGAAAAATACACATAAATACAACAGACACAGCATAAAGAGTTCATTCATCAACTACACACAGGCATCTTGGTCCTTTTCATGTTCCCTGATCAACGGCTGGCGTTGATATAGTCTGACCGAGTTAGGTACAAACGAGTTTTTGTATCGCTCTGTTGTCTTGATTGACATAATAATAAAAATAATCTTTATTATCCATTTAGTTTTTAACTACCCATCTCCTCCATGCTTTGGTCTCCCCGCCATTTTATTCCCCTGAGGGATCCTAGCCAAGAGCCAGTCCTTTCAATGTAAAGTAAAGTTCCCCATTCAGACCTTGAGGTCTATAAGGCAGATGATGTAAAGGTCATCTGTTTCTGTGGCCTACGGTTAACAAGGGTGTCATGTGGCCAGCACAACGACCAACCGCCTTTACTTTTCCCTAACTAATGTCAAGTACCCATTAGAGCTGGGTGGACTCAGAGGCGCCCGAAGATCCCGAAATTAAAGTCACAGTCTTCACCAGGATTCGAACCCCGGTCCCCGGTTCGGAAGCCAAGCGCTTTACCGCTCAGCCACCGCGCCTCTCCTTTCCATGTAGTCTAATGTTATGTAGACGATATTGTCCTTGTCGTTTGGCATCTTCTAGTACTGATTATTATATTGATAAGAAACTAATTATACACTCTATACATCAATTCTTTTTTATGCCCTAATTGCCCCTTTTTTGACCAGTTCAACAAAAGTAGCACTGCATATATTTGTAACAGTAGATAGATATTATTGACCTTTTTAAACAATCACTGTTTGTTTGTTTTTCTCTCACAGAACGTGCATCCGACATTTTTCAGAATTATCCCCCCTGACGTTCACCATGTATTGGCTATTCTAAACTTTCTGAACGAGAACAAATGGCTATATTTTTCTGTGCTAGCACAGGACGATGATTTCGGTCGAGCCTCTCTGAAAATATTAAAGTTATTTGCAGCTAAGATGGGCATGTGCATTTCTGTCACGTTGAGAGTTTCGGACAACAGTGATTTTAAAATTTACCTGGACACTCTAATAGCCTCGCCTGCTAAGGTGGTCGTGGCCCTGATCTCGGAAACAGCTGTGGCCAATATGATCAAGGTGGTGTGGTCGGAGAATGCAGCTGGGAAACTCATCTGGGTGGGCTCGGACCGATGGTTAGAGTATATGTACTTTAGCAACGTGATGGAAGGGAACTTTGTCATCTCGTCTTCGCCTCTGGAACTCCCAGCGTTCGACACATATTTCTCAAGTCTTAAATACAGCGACTCTCCAAACCCGTGGTTTAAAAGAGCCTTGAGAGATCTAGGATGCGACAATAATGAGTGCGCGTACTCTCTGCTGCGGGAGAAAGCGGGGAAAATAACGCTTTCCACCCCGGACATCCACGACACTATGATGATCTACGCCCATGGCTTGCACAGCCTCCTGACAGCGTTGTGCCCTGGCGAGGAAGGAAGGGGTGCAGTCGAATGTTTTAACACAAACTCTGTCAAGTTCATTGGCTATCTCAAGAGGGTCAACTTTACCGGTGCTTCGGGTCAGATCTTCTTCGACAGCAAAGGCGACCGAACTAGCATCTTGCGCATCTACCAAACAGTACGCAGGCGTGTCCTCAAAAGGGAGGACATCAATGAGACAGAGGTGTATACGTCCCACATGAGCGTAGAACAGGTAGGCTACTACGATATCCGTAAAGGCAGCTTAGTCAATTTCAACAACATATCTTTGAAATTCACAAAGTTCGATAAGAATGAGACTCTAATAGAGTCGCTGTGTAAAATCCCGTGCCAACCTAACGAGTACAAAAGCATCCTTAAAGGCTGCTGCTGGCTGTGTCGTAAATGCCAGAACAATGAGAAGGTCGTTGACAACGACACGGCCTGCCAGAAATGCCCGCCCCTCTACTGGCCAGGTCTTTTGAACAACAAATACTCCGTCTGCGAGCCCATCGAGGTCACCACCTTTGACTGGTTGCACCCCGTGACCTTAGCCTTGCTCATCACTAACGGCTTTGACATTCTTCTGGTCTTCTTCGTGCTAGGTACGTTCTGGCTGAGTCACTTCCAGAAGGACGAGGAGGGCCCGACCTGGCTGGTCATCATTCAGCTGGTGGCCATCATCTGGGGCTTCATGTCGGTGCCCATCTTTCTGATGCGACCAACCACCTTCAACTGCAACGCAGCTCACATCTTATTTTTACTCAGCTTTTGTGTGCTGTATCTTGCAATGTTTTTGAGAACCGTCGAAGTCTACAGAAAGTGTTTTAAAGTCATTGAAGACTACGAGTTGAAGTATACCAGTAAGAATTACCTAGTGATGTTTACCATCATATTGGTATTCATTGAGGTAATTCATCATCTTTTAAACTATCTATCTATCTATCTATCTATCTCTAACTATATTTAAGTATATAGACCTTGTTTTTAATTATTTAACTGTATAGAATTAGCCCTTGTTATGTAAAGGGAGACTGATCCTTAAAGGATTACGGGCACGGCATGGCCTAAATTGTGCCGATGTGCCTAAACTCAAACTCATTTAACTATATCTATCTATGTATCTATCTTTTTATTGATAATTTGAACAAAATTTTAATTATTAAGGCAATAACCTATCTTCTGACAGCTTAAGGGTACAGATTTACCTTAGGGGTACAGATTTATTTATTATGTAAACAATAGTATCACATTAAGAAATAAATCGGATACGAACAGCATAGTACACCATTACCTATTCACATAAGGTCTACTTTTCGTGATCATAACATTGGCCTAGGTCTAGTAATTAGAAGATCAAACGTGTAAATTCATACGAGTTCTAGTCTAGATCTAGTTGATTCTAGATCTAGTTCAAGATCTAGATCTAGCCTTAGATCTACTATATATACACTTAGATCTAACTCTAGATCTACTTAGATCTATTTCTAGACCTAGACTTAGATCTAGCTAGATCTATGTCTAGTTTGTATGACAATGGAGATATTAATCTTTATTTGCGAGGAAAAGTCTTGTACACAATTGTAGCTTAAAGTAGGTCAAGAAGTTGTTTTTTTTTTCGTGTTGCCAATTTATCTAATTTTGTAAGAAGAAGAAATCTTTTTTAGTTTCTCTTGATAACAAAGTAACATGTTATTAATTTTGAATGTATGTATAAGGTTAATAACTATTATTAAAAAAAATATAAGTGTACGCTAAATGAATATATGGAGATGTTGTGGCTGATGGGTAAAGCACTTGGAACCGGAAGACCATTTCGGGGGCCGATTTTGAGTTTGTGTTTCCACGCAAACTGTCTTTGTAAACTTGTTTTTTCTTTGTTTTTGCAGATGGCTGCATTTATTACCATTGGTGTGCTGTACCCTGTGAGTGCTGTAAGCCTCCAGCCAATTATTAGCGAGAAACTGGTCGAGTTGGTGTGCGAAATTCCGGTTCCCCATACCATTATATTTCTCTTGTTTTCAATGGTGCTGCTCCTTCTCTGTTCCATCTTCTCCCTCAAGTCACAGAACGATCCTTACGGGTTCGAACGGAACCGCTTCGTGTCGATGTACGTGGTGATCTCACTGATCATGTGGATCGCCTTCATGCCGGCTTACTTCACGGCGATCCACCACCGGATGAAGACTTACTTCCGGCTCCTGGTGGTCTTAGTCAACCACACCAGCGCTCTGATACTCAACTTCACGCCAGCCTTCCTGGAGATGTGCCTGCGGCGTAGGAAGGACTCGGGCCCAGGAGGGTTTGGCTACTTCCGGAACAGCAGACTGTCGGGGAACGCACCCGCGCAAACGGCCGTCCATACGACAAAGATAAGCCGTACGGAGAAGAATAAGGCCAGCACTGGAGGGTCAGCTGATGTCAGAGATGTTCACAAAATTAATTTTAGCTTGCAGTCTGTAAGTTCAACATTTAATTCTCTCCCCTCTCACATTTCTCCCCCCCCTCTCTCCAATTTCCCCCCCCTCTCTCTCATTTATCCCCCTCTCTCAAATTTCTTCCCTCTCTCCCATTTCTCCCACTCTCTCCCATTTCTCCCCCCTCTCTCTCATTTCTCCCCCCTCTCTCCCTTTCCCCCCCTCTCTCCCATTTCTCCCCTCTGTTTCATTTCTCCCCCTCTCTCCCATTTCTCCCCCCTCTCCCATTTCTCCTTCTCACTTTCATTTCTCCCCCTCTCTCCCATTTCTCCCCCTCTCAGATTTCTCTTTCTCTCTTTATTTCCTCCCTCTCTCCTATTTCTCCCCCTCTCTCCTATTTCTCCCACCTCTCCCATTTCTCCTTCTCTCTTTCATTTCTCCCCCTCTCTCCTATTTCTCCCCCCTCTCCCATTTCTCCCCCTCTCTCCTATTTCTCCCCCTCTCCCATTCTCCCCCTCTCTCCCATTTCTCCCCTCTCTCCCATTTCTCCCCCCCTCTCCCATTCTCCTCTCCCATTTCTCCTTCTCTCTTCATTTCTCCCCTCTCTCCCATTTCTTCCCTTCTCTTTCATTTCTCCCCCTCTCTCCCATTTCTCCCCCCAAACCCATTTCTCTTTCTCTCTTTATTTCCTCCCTCTCTCCTATTTCTCCCCCCTCTCCCATTTCTCCCACCTCTCCCATTTCTCCCCCTCTCTCCTATTTCTCCCCCTCTCTCCTATTTCTCCCCCCTCTCCCATTTCTCCCCCTCTCTCCTATTTCTCCCCCCTCTCCCATTTCTCCCCCTCTCTCCTATTTCTCCCCCTCTCTCCTATTTCTCCCCCATCTCCCATTTCTCCCCATCTCTCCTATTTTTCCCCCTCTCCCATTTCTCCTTTTCTCTTTCATTTCCCCCCCTCTCCTATTTCTCCCCCTCTCTCCTATTTCTCCCCCTCTCTCCTATTTCTCCCCCCTCTCTAATATTTTCCCCCTCTCTCCCATTTCTCCCCCCCTCTCCTATTTCTCCCCCTCTCCCATTTCTCCCCCCTCTCTCTCAATTCTCCCCCCCCATTCTCTCATTTCTTCCCCTCTCACTCATTTCTCCCCCTCTCTCTCATTTCTCCCCCTCTCTCCTATTTCTCCTCCCCCTCTTCTCATTTCTCCCCCTCTCTCCTATTTCTCCCCCTCTCTCATTTCTCCCCCTCTATCTCATTTCTTACCCTTCTCTCCCATTTCTCGCCCCTCTCTCCAATTTCTCCCCCCTCTCTCCCATTTCCCCCCTCTCTCTCCCATTTATCCCCCTCTCTCCCATTTCCACCCCTCTCTCCCATTTCCCCCTACCTCATTTTCCCCCTCTCTGTCCCATTTCTCCCCCTCTCTCTCTCTCATTTCTCCCCCTCTCTCTCATTTCTCCCCCCTCTTTCCAATTTCTCCCCCTCTCTCCCATTTACCCCTCTCTCTCATTTCCCCCCTCTCTCTCCCATTTCTCCATCCTCTCTCTCTCATTTCTCCCCCTCTCTCTCATTTCTCCCCCCTCTCTCCAATTTTTCCCCCCTCCCTCCCATTTCCCCCCTCTCTCTCCCATTTCCCCCCTCTCTCCCATTTCCCCCTCTCTCTCATTTTCCCCCTCTCTCTCCCATTTCTCCCCCTCTCACTGTCATTTCTCCCCTCTCTCTCATTTCTCCCCCTCTCTCTCATTTCTCCCCTCTCTCCTATTTCTCCCCCTCTCTACAATTTCCCCCCTCTTTCCCATTTCCCCCCTCTCTCTCCCATTTCTTCCCCCTCTCTCTCTCATTTCTCCCCCTCTCTCATTTCTCCCCCTCTTTCTTATTTCTCCCCCTCTCTCTCATTTCTCCCCCCTCTCTCCTATTTCTCCCCCCTCTCTCCAATTTCTCCCCCCTCTCTCCCATTTCCCCCCTCTCTCTCCCATTTATCCCCCTCTCTCCCATTTCCACCCCTCTCTCCCATTTCCCCCTACCTCATTTTCCCCTCTCTGTCCCATTTCTCCCCCTCTCTCTCATTTCTCCCCTCTCTCTCATTTCTCCCCCTCTTTCCAATTTCTCCCCCCTCTCTCCCATTTACCCCTCTCTCTCATTTCCCCCCTCTCTCTCCCATTTCTCCATCCTCTCTCTCTCATTTCTCCCCCTCTCTCTCATTTCTCCCCCCTCTCTCCAATTTTTCCCCCCTCCCTCCCATTTCCCCCCTCTCTCTCCCATTTCCCCCTCTCTCTCCCATTTCTCCCCCTCTCACTGTCATTTCTCCCCCTCTCTCTCATTTCTCCCCCTCTCTCTCATTTCTCCCCCTCTCTCCTATTTCTCCCCCTCTCTACAATTTCCCCCCTCTTTCCCATTTCCCCCCTCTCTCTCCCATTTCTTCCCCCTCTCTCTCTCATTTCTCCCCCTCTCTCATTTCTCCCCCCTCTTTCTCATTTCTCCCCCTCTCTCTCATTTCTCCCCCCTCTCTCCTATTTCTCACCCCTCTCTCCAATTTCTCACCCCTCTCTCCCATTTCCCCCCTCTCTCTCCCTTTTCTCCCCCTCTCTCCCATTTTCGCCCCCTCTCTCTCATTTCTCCCCCCACTCTCCAATTTCTCCCCGTTTACCCCTCTCTCTCCCATTTTTTCCCCCTCTCTCTCCCATTTCCCCACTTTCTCCCATTTCCCCCCATTCTATCCCATTTTTCCCTCCTCTCTCCCATTTCCCCCTCTCTCCCATTTCCCCCTCTCTCCCATTTCCCCCTCTCTCTCCCATTTTTCCCCCTCTTTCTCCCATTTCCCCGTTTCTCCCATTTCCCCCCTTTCTCTCCAATTTCTCCCCCCTCTCTCCCATTTCCCCCTCTGTGCCATTTCCCCCCTCTCCTATTTCCCCCCTTCTCTCCAATTTCTCCCCCTTTCTCCCATTTCCCCCCTCTCTCTCCCATTTCTCCTCTCTCTCCCATTTCCCCCCTCTCTCTCCTATTTCCTTCCTCTCTCTCCCATTTCCCCCTCTCTCTCCATTTCTCCCCCTTTCTCCCATTTCCCCCTCTCTCTCCCATTTCCCCCCTCTCTCTCCATTTCTACCCCTCTCTCCCACTTCCCCCCGCTCTCTCCCATTTCCCCCCTCTATCTCCCATTGCCCCCTCTCTCTCCCATTTCTCCCATTTTCCCACTCTCTCTCCCATTTCTCCCCCTTTCTTCCATTTCCCCCCTCTCTCTCCCATTTCTCCCCCTTTCTTCCATTTCCCCCCTCTCTCTCCAATTTTTCCCCTCTCTCCCATTTCTCCCCCTTTCTCCCATTTCTCCCCCTCTCTCCCATTTCCCCCCTCTCTCCCATTTCCCCCCTCTCTCCCATTTCCCCCCTCTCTCCCATTTCTCCCCCTCTCTCCCATTTCTCCCCCTCTCTCCCATTTCTCCCCCTCTCTCCCATTTCTCCCCCTCTTTCCCATTTCTCCCCCTCTCTTTATCGCCCCCTCTTTTAAATCACCCTTTTTTTTTCTTACAAAGCTTATGTCAACTCACTCTTGTCTGTCTGGTCAAAATTTTGTACACGTTGTTTCTCCAGCCCTCCCTTCTCGGATCAAGTTGAGACTTTGGCTTACACAAGACATAATCAATAACAAAAAATTAACCGATATGTCAATTAATTACTGGTAATTAATTTTTTTTTTTTAATATCAACAAAAAAAATAAATCCTTTAGTATTCACATGTATGGCTAAGTATGTAGAGTTTACTCCCACCATATAATAATTATTATTATACACTTTATATTATATATATATATATGTCTCCTTCACTCCATCTATCTATCTAACTCTCTATCTATCTATCTGTCTGTCTATCTATCTATCTATCTGTCTGTCTATCTATCTATATCTATCTATTGACTCAAGATATCTGTATTATTTGTTTCTTTGTTTAGATACTTGGTTTATCCAACACTCGTAGCTCTAGGGAGACATCATGGAACGTGGACCCCAAATAGATGTGGAATCACATGAATTCAATACTTTGTTTGCAGACCTATTAGTTGGAAGTCGCGTTTATCTTTTTGTTGTTGTTGTTTTTTATTCATTTGATAATGTTTTTTTAAAGAACTGAAAAATTAACATAAATTAACATAAATTAAGATACAATGAACAATAAAGTGTTTAGCTTGATGTTTGCATTTTGTATTTATGATACGGTTTCTCTCTCTCTCCTTCTCTCTCTCTCCTTCTCTCTCTCTCTCCTTCTCTCTCTCTCTCCTCTCTCTCTCTCCTTCTCTCTCTCCTTCTCTCTCGCTCTCCTTCTCTCTCTCTCTCTTCTCTCTCTCTCTCCTTCTCTCTCTCCTTCTCTCTCTCTCCTTCTCTCTCTCCTTCTCTCTCTCTCTCCTTCTCTCTCTCCTTCTCTCTCTCCTTCTCTCTCTCTCCTTCTCTCTCTCCTTCTCTCTCTCTCCTTCTCTCTCCTCCTTCTCTCTCTCCTTCTCTCTCTCCTTCTCTCTCTCTCTCCTTCTCTCTCTCTCTTCTTCTCTCTCTCTCTCCCTCTCTCTCTCTCTCCTTCTCTCTCTCCTTCTCTCTCTCCTTTCTCTCTCTCTCCTTCTCTCTCTCCTTCTCTCTCTCTCTCCTTCTCTCTCTCTCTTCTCTCTCTCTCCTTCTCTCTCTCTTCTCTCTCTCTCTCCTTCTCTCTCTCCTTCTCTCTCTCCTTCTCTCTCTCTCTTCTCTCTCTCCTCTCTCTCTCTCCTTCTCTCTCTCTCCTTCTCTCTCTCCTTCTCTCTCTCTCTCCTTCTCTCTCTCTCTTCTTCTCTCTCTCTCCTCTTCTCTCTCTCTCTCCTTCTCTCTCTCTCTCTTTCTCTCTCTCCTTCTCTCTCTCCTTCTTCTCTCTCTTTCTCCTTCTCTCTCTTCCTTCTCTCTCTGAAGAAAGAAGAGCCCCCACTTTGTGAGTATTGTGACTCTCGCCTCACCGTGGAACATATCCTCATCGACTGCCCCAGATACCAGGATGTCAGGGGAAAATATTTTAGAGCCACTAATTTAAAAACACTATTCAATAATGTCGACCCTGGGAAGGTACTGGGTTTTATCCGGGAAGTGGGGTTGTCTACGAAGATCTGATTTATGAATTCTGTAGACATGTACTATTTACATTAGATCTTTACCAAATTATTAAATTTTTACTACCTCTACTATTTTAACTGTGAATAGACCTTGATTTTAATGATTTGACTGTATGGAATTTGGCCTTTGTTGGGTGGAGGGAGAGTGGCCCTTGAGGGACTGCAGGCACTACAAGGCCTAAATTGTGCCGATGTGCCCAAAATCACAAATCCCTTCTCTCTATCTCTCCTTCTCTCTATCTCTCTCTTTTTAACTTTCTTTTATCTCTCTTTCTATGTCTCACTGGAGTCGCGGTGGCTGAGTAGCCACGGGAAAAACTGTATTCTGTATTAATCTTTGGACTTCAAGAAAAGCCATATTATTTATTAGTTATAAGTCGTATGTTATTAGTACTAAGTCTTATGCTATTAGTACTAAGTCTTATGTTATTAGTACTTAGTCTTATATTTATTAGTACCAAGTCTTATGTTATTAGTACCAAGTTTTATGTTATTAGCACAAAGTCTTATGTTATTAGCACAAAGGCTTATGTTATTATTACTAAGCCTTATATTTATTAGTACCAAGTCTTATATTATTAGTACTAAGTCTTATGTTATTAGTACTAAGTCTTATATTTATTAGTACCAAGTCTTATATTTATTAGTGCTAAGTCTTATATAAACAAGTAGAATAATGGCATTAGCAATGTCTTCGAATGTCTTTCAGTAATTGGACCGTCCATTCTTTGATGTTGTCTTTCCATCGTTTTTTTGTCTGCCTCACCTTTTTCCTATTACTGTTCCCTGAAGGAAAGTCTTTGCGAGTCCTTCCGACCTAATGATATGGCCTTACAGCTTATGTTTTCTGTGGTCAGCGGGTCATCTTGGGGCTCAATAGCCCTTGTGATCCTGTTTCGAATTATTCCTTTTTGTTGAGGTCTTTAATAAGTTAAAAAAAAGATCCTTCGGGAATGATTATAACGTCATAGCCCAGACCACAGAACTTAATATATTATAACTAGACTAGACAGACATCTCTATCACTGCACAAAAATGTCGTGAAAAACTTCCAAAAAGCTGAAACAAGGTGTTGTGTAAAGAATTTATAGAAGTAAAGTTTTTTTTTTCCTAATTCTAACCTATGTAACATATAATTTAATGTTTAGATCAAGATCTAGTTATTGAATATTGAAAAAGAAAAGGGCACTTTCGTCTCATAATTATTATTTTGCAATTTTCAGATACATTGTCTAGAAAGATCTAGGCAATCAATCTATTGAAATGTACATAGGATGATTAAAATGAACAGACTTGATTAATTTCAATCTAGGACTTTTGACACATTATCTCAATGGAAACCACGAGAAAACGGCTTTGTTTCATAGATTTACGAGACGATATAGCTCTGTGATTAATGGCCCTGTCTACTTAAAATCTGCAAAATGATATTGCATTATTTTTAAACTTTGAAAATTAAAGATCATTACATTTCTAAGACAGATAAGATTGATTTTTTTAGATTCGGGGCGACTTCCCTTACAGCTGTATATAAAACACTGAATAACAAGCAAAAGAGAAAAATCCTTTTTAAAAAAACAAACAAAGCCTATCTAAGGGAAAAAACTCAACACTTACAACCATATCTCTAAAAAATGTAGAACTTATTTCCCATATTCAATCGTAATCAAAATAATCAATTACCAATAATTAATTGGCTAATTTGTTAGTTGTTTTTTTTTAGGTATAATAAATAATTATTTAAGTTTAAACTTGATCCAAGAATAAGCGTGAGAGAAATAAAGTGTACCATTATATGAACGGAGTAAACCTACATACTTAGCCATAAATATTAATACTGAAGGATTAGTTCATTAATTGGGTAATTAATTGACTTATCAGTTAATTATGTTTTATTGATTATGTCTTGTCTATGCCAAAGTTTCAAATTGATCCTAGGAAGGGTGCTGGAGAAATATCGTGTACACGATACGTACCAAACACACAGACAGACAGAGTTTATATACGTTTTTTAAAAATAGATTCTGGTGCATAGGTATCCACATTTTATTGATTAGCAATGTTTGACAGAAACTGAACAATTCCAA
This sequence comes from Biomphalaria sudanica, assembly GCA_036873155.1. Taxonomy (NCBI): domain Eukaryota; kingdom Metazoa; phylum Mollusca; class Gastropoda; family Planorbidae; genus Biomphalaria; species Biomphalaria sudanica. The sequence continues at coordinate 374,358 of JAZGLO010002315.1, read as the reverse complement.
TACTAATTATACAAACTTAAATGTGATATGATACATAACATGTTCAATAATAAATATATAAGTATTACACAATTTAAAAGACATTAAATTGATTTGAATTACTCAGGACAAACAGGAAAACTAATTGAAAATTAAAAAATAGAAAGGACAAAAAGAAAGCGAAAAAAAAAAAAAGAATGTAAAAAGAAAAAAGAAGTAAAAAATTATAAATGAAAGGAATAAAAAAAGAAAGAAAGATTGAAGAAAAATTTTAAAAAGAGGAATGGAAAGAAAAAAAAAGGTAAACAACAAGAACAATTAAAAATAAAATTGATATGCTAAAAAAAATTAGCCAGTCTTAAGAACGTTACACTTTTTGTGTTGCGTCCGACACCGCGTATCCTGAAACGCGATTGAGAGACTTGAAAAAGTTCCATCCCTTTGAGGAACGGGAAAGCTTAATTACTGCTAGTCAAAGTTATAGACTCGGCTGTCTGGTTGGGTGGTGGAACAAGATGGAGGCCGGATTGAGAAATCATAGCAACTTTCGATTTCCGCCGCTTAAAGGGTGTAAGGAATCTACTCTCGACATCAAACGCACAATTTGAGGACTAGTCGATGAGGAAGAATCTGGTTTAAGGCTAGGTTTTGGAGTCATTTGCTCAAACTCCTCATGTTGTACTGGTTTATCCACAGTCGTTGACGCTTTTCTAGCGGACGACTTCCGAGATTTCCTTCTTTCTGAGAGGTTCTGAAGCAGCATTAACGGCCCCGACTCTCGACTTTGCTTGATGACCCGGCTTAGAATGAGCGAGGGGACAAAGTTCAGCACGAGGGCGCTGAAGTGGTTGACCAGCACCGCGAGAATCAGGAAGAAGATCTTCATCATCTGGCTGGTAGCCGTCAAGTAGGAAGGCATGAAAGCGATCCACATGACCAGGGCAATGAACACATACATGGACTGGTAGCGGCTTCTTAAGCTCTCCCTCTCCTGGTTATGGGATTTAAACGAGAAGACGCTGCAGATCAGCAGGCATGTGATGGAGAAAATGATGAACACCACAGTATGCAAGATGGGGATATTGCAAGTGAACTCGACCAAAGGCTCTCCGAGTATAGGCTGCTGCTTGTAAACAGTTACAGGATGCAAAAAATGTAAAGCTGAGTACACTGCCACCTATTAAGGGTATAAATATCAAAAGTCACTATTTATAATAGTAAAATACAACAGTTTTAGAACTGTAGATCAATTCAATTTTTTCTTATAGGTGGGGCGTGGCTGATTAATAAAGTGCTTGACTCGATTCTCTAAGTTTCATGCTCGAATCTAAACGAGGACTTGGGTTATCCTTGGGATTTTTAGACCGTCAAATATGGGCCACCCAACCCAAATGAGTACCTATCATTATCTGGGGAAAGCAAAGACGCTTGGTCGTTGCGTTGACCACATGATGCTATCGTTCATCGTCGGCCATTAAAAGAAGGTGACCTTGACACCGTCTGCCCGATAGATCGCAAAGTCTAAAAGGGAGGTGGGCTGGTACTTACTCTTTTTTTTTTTTTACTTGTTCTAAGCCAAAACGTTTTGAAATTCTTTTGTTGCGGCTAGTCATTTATGGGCTTGTAATATAAAATACTCTTTTGCCTCCAGACTGCGTAAAGTAATTGGCTCGCGCAGGCCTATACCACTCTTTACAGCTAATACAGTCCATGGTGGCACAGAAGTCTGAGACGGCTGTGAACAACAGATATATCGGAGTTTTTGTCTCCTATACTGGCTGGAGACCAAAGCTATAGAGCCCAGCCTGCCCATATGCCGAATTGCAGTTATAGGTAAAAGTCATTGCCATACTTGAGCCTACTATAGCTAGATCTAGGCCGAGACTCCGAGAATGTGAGATAGATGGTAAATGACAAATATGGCGCCAATATTCTTTGTACAGCGCAATTTTCTATCCATAGTTAGGCCAGTGCCTTATGGTTCAATCACTTGTATGGACCTGTAGGTATCAAGGAGGTTACCGTGATGCCTTTAGGCATATAGCACAACCTAGGCACGAGTCGGTATTTGAAATCAGGGATAGAAAGCTAAGAGGATTAAACCACACATACCACGATGTGCTTTGATAGGAAACCAAGCGAGTTAAACCACACATACCACGATGTGCTTTGATAGGAAACCAAGCAAGTTAAACCACACATACCACGATGTGCTATAATAGAAGAAACCAAGCGGGTTAAACCACACATACCACGATGTGCTTTGATAGGAACGAAGCGGGTTAAACCACACATACCACGATGTGCTTTGATAGGAAACCAAGCGGGTTAAACCACACATACTACGATGTGCTGCTTTGATACGAAGCCAAGCGGGTTAAACCACACATACCACGATGTGCTTTGATAGGAATCTAACCGGGTTAACTCTCACATACCACGATGTGCTTTGATAGGAAACCAAGCGGGTTAAACCACACATACCACGATGTGCTTTGATAGGAATCTAAGCGGGTTAAATCACACATACCACGATGTGCTTTGATAGGAAACCAAGCGGGTTAAACCACACATACCACGATGTGCTTTGATAGGAAACCAAGCGGGTTAAACCACACATACCACGATGTGCTATAATAGAAGAAACCAAGCGGGTTAAACCACACATACCACGATGTGCTTTGATAGGAAACCAAGCGGGTTAAACCACACATACCACGATGTGCTTTGATAGGAAACCAAGCGGGTTAAACCACACATACCACGATGTACTCTGATAGAAAGCCAAGCGAGTTAAACCACACATACCACGATGTGCTTTGATAGGAAGCCAAGCGAGTTAAACCACACATACCACGATGTGCTTTGATAGTAGAAACCAAGCGGGTTAACCCACACATACCACGATGTGCTGCTTTGATAGGAGACCAATCAGGTTAAACCACACATACCACGATGTGCTTTGACGGTAAGCAAGTGGGTTAACCCACACATACCACGATGTGCTGCATTGATAAAAGAAACCAAGCGGGTTAACCCACACATACATGATGTGCTTTGATAGGAAACTAAGCGGATTAAACCACACATACCACGATGTGCTATAATAGAAGAAACCAAGCGGGTTAAACCACACATACCACGATGTGCTTTGATAGGAAACCAAGCGGGTTAAACCACACATACAAAAATGTGCTTTGATAGAAGAAACCAAGCGGGTTAAACCACACATACTACGATGTGCTGCTTTGATAGGAAGCAAAACGGGTTAAACCACACATACCACGATGTGCTTTGATAGGAAGCCAACCGGGTTAACTCACACATACCACGATGTGCTTTGAAAGGAAACCAAGCGGGTTAAACCTCACATACCACGATGTGCTTTGATAGAAAACCAAGCAGGTTAACCACACATACCACGATGTGCTTTGATAGGAAACCAAGCGGGTTAAACCACACATACCACGATGTGCTTTGATAGGAAGCCAAGCGGGTTAAACCACACATACCACGATGTGCTTTGATAGGAAACCAAGCGAGTTAAACCACACATACCACGATGTGCCTTTATGAATTCTACGACCTATAGGGATGATACAGTTTGATAGAAATCGGTTGACTGAATGACCAGCCGAGGGAATGACTGACCGACTGACTGTGATTGACTGACCGACTGAAGAAGTGACTTAAGTTTCTAGAGACTCAATTACATTAATATTTTATTTTACTAAAATGTTAACATTTAAAAAGAAAAAAAAACATTTGAATCACAATGGCTTAACTAAGTCGCATTCTGTATGTGTAAACGAGTTAATTCTATTAAAGACACCTGAAAAGTACACATATACCCTACTTAAATAAGATTCATTAATGTAGACCCCCTATTCATTTATTCATTTACGTAGAACCCTCGGATGTCGTCATTTACCCCTGCCCCTGGGGGCCTATATAGACCTCTTTGGGAATCACGGGTACGAATCTATTCAAACACAATTACATAATCATTTAAAATAATTGATGCACTTTCACTCAGTATAATTTATTTTAAAGTATTTTTAAAAAAATATTTCACTTCTTAAATAGTAAGGAGATTTTAAGTTCGAATAAGGTCTGCAAAAAGCGCTTACAGCTCAGCAGGAAAAAAGCTGGCTAGAAGTTAAAATGAGGTGGGGAAATTGTTGGTCAAGAGGGAGCGGTGTTTGAGTAGTTTGAGTACAGAAAAAAAAATGTTCCCTTTTTCTCGAAAGTGAGGGAGGAACAGTAACAAGTAAAAATGTCCCATTGTTTTTTGTTTTTTTTAAATAGTTATTTAGAGCAAAATGATCGCTCTATTAGTTTGTTTTTATAGGAAGTAAGTATTGTCTTTAAAAAAGTCTTTATGTATAGCTTCGTTTAGGGGGGCTGAGGGCTTTGCACTGGGGTTCTGACCCTTTTCGTGTGGCTGTGAGACCTTAGTGAGCCCGGAACGTTCGGCTGCACACTGGGAAGGGGATTCCAGCTGGAACTGGTGTCATTGACCTTTTCTGACGTTTTTTTTTTTGTGCAAGCGCTGTTCTTTTGTCCTCTTCAATTTGTGCGCCGGTTTACACAGCGAGACGCCATGCTCTATCACGAGCTTCCGTCTCCCAGAACCAGCGGCGTAGCTAGGGATTTGAGGGCCCGGGGGACTTAATCTCTTTAAGGAGCCCCTGCCTTTTGACTTTTCGACATCATGACATTTGATAAATCAGAAAATGGCATAGTATTTAATGTTAAAAGGAATTTCAGACACTCTTTCGGGGGCCCTCTCAATTGGATTGTCAAATTTGGACACCCCCAGCCTAGCTACGCCACTGCCCCGAAAAAAATATTAATATTTGTAGGAAAACAGAAATTTTATCGCATAGATGTATATTTTAGTAAAAAAAACAACAACACAAATTTACAGGTTGTTACAAATCCAGATCTATATGCTTGTAAATGCACAGATCTACTTATATTTCCATGCATTATGATTTACCTGGATGATCAGGGCAGCTGTGATGTAAGCTTTTTGATAGACCCCGTCTGTGAGGTTGACGACATTCACGTCCTCAGCAGGCATATGGTACTTCCTATAGGCTTGGATACAGATTAAGAATTGGCACAGGTACTGACCACTAAAACTGACAGTGAACAAAAAGTTGGCAGCGTTGCAGGTCAGGGGCGTCGGGGATTTCAAAAACAATGGCACGGTTGCGTAGCCAAGGACGATGAACAAGACCTGCATCAGCAGCATTGGCAGTGGCAGATCCAGGGTGTCATAACTGAACTTGAGCATCGCGCAGACGTAGACCACCATGATGACCCCGGCCAGGTCAGCGATCAACGTGGCTATGGTCACAGGGTTGGTCATGTCGAAGACGGTCAGCTCGACGTCCACGCAGACGGACAGCGTGCCGGCATTCATAGCGGGCCAAGTCAGGGGCGGGCACTTTTCACAAGCGGTCTCGTTGTTGATAATTCTCTCATTGTTTTGACAAAGAAAACACTGCCAGCAGCATTCCCCTTTCTTCACCCTGATCTCTCTGGGGGAACAGGGATATTGACAATGGGATTTGATGTCCAGTTTACTTAAAGGGAAATCGACCCAGTCAATATTTACATTCATAAGAAATTCGATCACTTTAGGCTTTATGTAGTACGTAGCGAGATGGACCACCTCCTGCTCTTCCTCGATCACTTCCTTTTCCTCTACGAGGATCTGATAGACGTAGACCTTCTCCGGGTCCAATTTGTTGCCCGACTCACGATCGAGGATGTTCCCAGACTTGCCACGAAAAGACACTTCCTTCAGGTACCTTAAAAACTCGCCGGAGTGTTTTTCAAAGCACGTTTTCGCTTGGGCCCCTTTCGCACTAGGGCATTTCTCTCTGATGAGACTTTGCAGGCCGAAAACGTAGACCATAAGTGCGTCGTGGATTAAAACATCGTCCATTGTTATGACAGACATCTGATCGATCACATACATCATGCAGCCGTCAAGTTCGCAGTGGGACTCCTGCATAAATTTCTTGATCCATGGTATTAATCTTAGAGCAGCGTGGCGAAACTCGACTTTATCAAGTCCCAGGTTAAGATGCGTGAAGAGGACCATGCCGTGAACCAGCCATTCCGACTCTACAAGAGGCGTCCAATCCTCACTGAGAAGCATTACTAGTTTTCTTCTCTCAGACTCTTGACCTATGACATGCAGAAGACTGTTCACAGTGGCCGATTCTACAAACATCATCACGACCTTTGATTGGCTTTGGGTAAGAGACTTGATAATTTCTTCGCTGTCCGAGGTCGCAGTGACAGCACTGGCCATAGAGATGCAGATCCTGTGGGTTTTTAGCTTTTTGACTATAAACTCTAGCAGGAGTCTCCCTGCTTCATTATTTTCCACCAAGACAGACACCCCCATCCATTGATGTGCAACCAGGTAGCTGATCATGGCCTCAACCAAATTATGCTTCAGTGAAGACAGATACAAGACAGTAGAGTGTTGACTCTGACGGACGACAATGCCCAGGTACCCGAAGAAAGAAAAAAAATGCATTGTAGCTATTATAATTTTTATCGATTTTTCAAAAAAAAAAAGGCTTTTGGAGTACAAATTTGTATTTAAATATGATAGCTGAACCAATCTAGTCTTATCTAATCTTATAATTTACAGACGTCCCTTTAAAAAAGTTCTTCGCGTATATTTCTTATAATTTAGTCGTGCTTGTTAATTAGATGAATAAATACTTCAGGAAATCCGTTCCACGCACTGAAGACACTAGACAAGAAGGATCATGGGATATCCTAGTATATGGAATGAGTGAGAAAATAAAACCCTTTCAGACCACGCGGTCTGAAGGACAGATGATATAAACGTCATTGGTTTATGTGGCCCACTGTTAACTAAGATGTCATTAACGACATAAGCTTAACGACCCACCACCTTTACTTTTCCCAACTAATGTCAGGTAGCCGTAAGAGCTGGGAGCACTCAGAGGCGCCCTAAAGATCCCGGAATAAATAATAATAATAATAATAATAATTTAATCCAGTGATGCCCAACCTACTTTGACCTGTGGGCCATGTTGATTTCCGACACTCGTGCCGCGGACCACATGAATGAAAAGGTACAAAAACGAAACGAAACTATTTGATTAGAAACCCAGTGGATCAAGTACTTCATTAATTAATGGGATATTTAAGATTTATCTATTTTTTTAAATTTATCACAAAATGGCTTCACTTCTCTACTTAATATATGAGCAGCATTGGGGTTACGTTTACAACTGAGTCATTTTCTTGTCTCTTTTTTTTCTAAATATCCCCATCAGTCTTCCAATCTCTAGGCGTAGTTAAACAATCTTTTTATTCGCGGCTCAAACCAAGACTGCAGCTACATTTTTTTTCTGATCCGTTTTTTTGTATGTTTTTTTTTTTAAACTCAGCCAGACTTTCTTTACAAAACAAATATGTTGGATTTTATCCTCTTCTAAAAAGAGGTAACGATTCGTTCACTTTTCCTGGTTGATTCTACATTCAGAGACCCTAACGGTTAGAGTAATTTTGTATTTTTTTTAATGCTGGGGGGGGGGGGGGGCGATCTGATTATCTACATTTTGTGCCGACATTTCGGCGGGTCAGATGGAATGAAGTCGCGGACCGTATTTTGGGCATCACTGATTTAGTCTATAGAGTGCTGTAAACAAGCCTAATGTAGGCTCGAGGTGCTGTGACATTACAAACGTAAAGACGAGAGCTAGAACGTCTGCCTGAGATCAACGAGGAGCGGGTTCCAAACCTTTGGTCCGGCGTGCACTGAAAACTGTAACTTTTTGGGACAACGTAGCAACATTAAAAGCTTTTGAGTCCATTGGAGGGGGCTCTCCGAGGGACATATGGAGTGATCGGGTCCCAGCCTTCACCAGGATTCGAACCCGGTACCTTCGGTTCGTGAAAGCAAGTGCTTGACCACTCAGACACCATTCCTACATATGGAATGAGAAATGAGCTTGTTTCTTTCTGTCCTTTTGAATATTTTATGAGGTTGTCTTGTAGTCTGTGGCAATAATGGTTAAGTATTTTATTTTATTTTATTAAGTACTTTAATCATGGGCGTTATTCTAGTCAGACCATGACATTAAACAGTAAATTGTGGTATTTAAAACAACTATGTAATATATGTAATAACTCATGGTGAATGTAAGAAAACGCTTGTTTGGCGTTTGAGCTCTTCCCCGGAACCCGCTGAGGGAGTTTATAACGCACCCCCAGGCCCCCTAGCTATCAAAAGAATTGCCACCATCGTAATTGGTTGTTGTTTTTTTTTCTCTAATTGCAATATAGACCACATATTGTGATATATCAGACCTGACACATTAATACTTGACCACAAAAGCCCCCTAAACACAGTCTATGACCTCTGACCTGTAGTTTGTGAATGATCCGAGGCTGGTTCCAGACGCTTATTACCGGTATACCGGCACTACTGAACAAGATAGAGGTAGGAGTCTGTACGTACGGGATGGCGGTTCCAATCATACCCATCACTTTGTATGACGTCAGATAGTTGGATTCATCTAGTGCGAATAAAGAGAGATAAAGAAAAGACAATGGAGGAAAAGATTAAGGGAGAAGAACATAGGTAGAGAAGAAAGCAGGAAAGAAGACAAGACAAATAGAGAGTCGACAAAGAGAGAGTCGACAAAGAGGGTGGAGACAAATAGAGAGAAGACAAAGAGAGTGGAGACAAATAGAGAGAAGACAAAGAGAGAGAAGACACAGAGAGTGAAGACACAGAGAGAGAAGACAAATAGAAAGTGGAGACAAATAGAGAGAAGACAAAGAGAGAGAAGACACAGAGAGAGAAGACAAAGAGAGAGAAGACAAATAGAGAGAAGACAAAGAGAGAGAAGACAAAGAGAGAAAAGACAAATAGAGAGTCGACAAAGAGAGAGAAGACAAAGAGAGATAAGACAAAAGAGAGAAGACAAATAGAGAGAAGACAAAGAGAGAGAAGACAAAGAGAGAGAAGACAAAGAGAGAGAAGACAAAGAGAGAGAAGACAAAGAGAGAGAAGACAAAGAGGGTGGAGACAAATAGAGAGAAGACAAAGAGAGAGAAGACACAGAGAGAGAAGACCAAGAGAGAGAAGACAAATAGAGAGAAGACAAAGAGAGAGAAGACACAGAGAGAGAAGACAAAGAGAGAGAAGACAAATAGAGAGAAGACAAAGAGAAAGAAGACAAAGAGAGAAAAGACAAATAGAGAGTCGACAAAGATAGAGAAGACAAAGAGAGAGAAGACAAAGAGAGAGAAGACAAAGAGAGAGAAGACAAAGAGGATGGTAACAAATAGAGAGAAGACAAAGAGAGCGGAGACAAATAGAGAGAAGACAAAGAGAGAGAAGACACAGAGAGAGAAGACAAAGAGAGAGAAGACAAATAGAGAGTGGAGACAAATAGAGAGAAGACAAAGAGAGAGAAGACAAATAGAAAGAAGACAAAGAGAGAGAAGACGAAGACAAAGAAAGAAAAGACAAATAGAGAGTCGACAAAGAGAGAGAAGACAAAGAGAGAGAAGACACAGAAAGAGAAGACAAAGAGAGAGAAGACAAATAGAGAGAAGACAAAGAGAGAGAAGACACAGAGAGAGAAGACAAAGAGAGAGAAGACAAATAGAGAGAAGACAAAGAGAAAGAAGACAAAGAGAGAAAAGACAAATAGACAGTCGACAAAGAGAGAGAAGACAAAGAGAGAGAAGACAAAGAGAGAGAAGACAAATAGAGAGAAGACAAAGATAGAGAAGACAAAGAAAGAGAAGACAAAGAGGGTGGAGACAAATAGAGAGAAGACAAAGAGAGCGGAGACAAAAAGAGAGAAGACAAAGAGAGAGAAGACACAGAGAGAGAAGACAAAGAGAGAGAAGACAAATAGAGAGTGGAGAAAAATAGAGAGAAGACTAAGAGAGAGAAGACACAGAGAGAGAAGACATAGAGAGAGAAGACAAATAGACAGAAGACAAAGAGAGAGAAGACGAAGACAAAGAGAGAAAATAAATAGAGAGAGAAGACAAATAGAGAGAAGACAAAGAGAGAGAAGACAAATAGAGAGAAGACAAAGAGAGAGAAGACACAGAGAGAGAAGACAAAGAGAGAGAAGACAAAAAGAGAGAAGACAAAGAGAAAGAAGACAAAAAGAAAAAGACAAATAGAGAGTCGACAAAGAGAGAGAAGACAAAGAGAGAGAAGACAAAGAGAGAGAAGACAAAAAGAGAGAAGACAACGAGAGAGAAGACAAATAGAGAGTAGAGACAAATAGAGAGAAGACAAAGAGAGAGAAGACACAGAGAGAGAAGACAAAGAGAGAGAAGACAAAGAGAGAGAAGACGAAGACAAAGAGAGAAAAGACAAAGAGAGAGAAGACACAGAGAGAGAAGACAAAGAGAGAGAAGACAAATAGAGAGAAGACAAAGAGAGAGAAGACACAGAGAGAGAAGACAAAGAGAGAGAAGACAAATAGAGAGAAGACAAAGAGAAAGAAGACAAAGAGAGAAAAGACAAATAGAGAGTCGTCAAAGAGAGAAAAGACACAGAGAGAGAAGACAAAGAGAGAGAAGACAAATAGAGAGTGGAGACAAATAGAGAGAAGACAAAGAGAGAGAAGACACAGAGAAAGAAGACAAAGAGAGAGAAGACAAATAGAGAGTGGAGACAAATAGAGAGAAGACAAAGAGAGAAAAGACAAAGAGAGAGAAGACAAAGAGAGAGAAGACAAATAGAGAGAAGACAAAGAGAGAGAAGACGAAGACAAAGAGAGAAAAGACATAGAGACAGAAGACAAATAGAGAGAAGACAAAGAGAGAGAAGACAAATAGAGAGAAGACAAATAGAGAGAAGACAAAGAGAGAGAAGACACAGAGAGAGAAGACAAAGAGAGAGAAGACAAATAGAGAGAAGACAAAGAGAAAGAAGACAAAAAGAAAAAGACAAATAGAGAGTCGACAAAGAGAGAGAAGACAAAGAGAGAGAAGACAAAGAGAGAGAAGACAAAAAGAGAGAAGACAAAAAGAGAGAAGACAAAGAGAGAGAAGACAAAGAGAGAGAAGACACAGAGAGAGAAGACAAAGAGAGAGAAGACAAATAGAGAGAAGACAAAGAGAGAGAAGACAAAGAGAGAAAAGACAAATAGAGAGTCGACAAAGAGAGAGAAGACAAAGAGAGAGAAGTCAAAGAGAGAGAAGACAAAGAGAGAGAAGACAAAGAGAGAGAAGACAAAGAGAGAGAAGACAAAGAGAGAGAAGACAAAGAGGGTGGAGATAAATAGAGAGAAGACAAAGAGAGCGGAGACAAATAGAGAGAAGACAAAGAGAGAGAAGACACAGAGAGAGAAGACAAAGAGAGAGAAGACAAATAGAGAGTGGAGACAAATAGAGAGAAGACAAAGAGAGAGAAGACACAGAGAGAGAAGACAAAGAAAGAGAAGACAAATAGAGAGAAGACAAAGAGAGAGAAGACGAAGACAAAGAGAGAAAAGACAAATAGAGAGTCGACAAAGAGAGAGTCGACAAAGAGAGAGTCGACAAAGATAGAGAAGACAAAGAGAGAGAAGACAAATAGAGAGAAGACAAAAAGAGAGAAGAAAAAGAGAGAGAAGGCAAAGAGAGAGAAGACAAAGAGAGAGAAGACAAAGAGAGAGAAGACAAAGAGGGTGGAGACAAATAGAGAGAAGACAAAGAGAGAGAAGACAAAGAGAGAGAAGACAAATAGAGAGAGAAGACAAATAGAGAGTCGACAAAGAGAGAGAAGAAAAAGAGAGAGACGACAAAGAGAGAGAAGACAAACAGAGAGACAACAAAGAGAGAAATGAAAGAGAGAGACAACAAAGAGAGAAAAGAAAAAGAGAGAAAAGAAAAAGAGAGAAAAGAAAAAGAGAGAAAAGAAAAAGAGAGAAAAGAAAAAGAGAGAGAAGACAAAAAGAGAAAAGCAAAGAGAGAAGACAAAGAGAGAGAAGACAAAGAGAGAGAAGACAAAGAGAGAGACAACAAAGAGAGAGACAAAAAAGAGAGAGACGACAAAGAGAGAAAAAGACGAAGAGAGAGAGAAGAAAAAGAGAGATGAGAAAAATGGTGGCAATGATAAATGAAGATAGCGAGAAGTGCAGTAGAAGGAAGACAAAGAGAAAGACAAAAATGAGAGAAAAAAAAAGAGAAAAAACAAAGAGAGAAAGGAAGAAAAAACAAAGAAGTTAGTTATCTTACTTGTATCAATATAGTCCGATGGATTTGAACGAGGCAGAAATCTGGCGGCCTGGATCATAGCTGCATTCGCGTTTGAGCAGAAGTCCAGAAATGCAAATCCCAGCTTGACACCAGGTAGAATCGTATTGTTCTGGCGCAGGACATACCGTTTAGACCAGTGTTTCCCAAAGTGGGGTACGCGTACCCCCAGGGGTACGGGAGGAGTTTGGAGGGGGTACGCGTTGAACCTCATTAACTATGGTGATCTTTTAAAATACCAATTTATTATGATTAGTTAATAAATGAAAATAAATTATTGACAAGTTTTAATTCACTTTTTTAAAAATATTATCACATTTTATATTTGTACAAACTCATAACCGGTGTTATTTTACATCTAAGATAGAATGTTTTCAACGTAACATAATTTTCTATAGCACTACCGTAGCTCAAGGCGCTACAGTAAGCCCATTAATTGAATACTTCATTGTATGAGATATATGGTTTTTTGAAGACCCAAATAAAATGGCAATAGAATAATGTTTTTAACGTTTGACCGGCTGCTGCGAGATCAGTACTAAGTGTCGTGGAAAAAAGATTTTCATTTCCATATGTGTGGTTTAAAAGGTCAAAGTCTCTGATATTGTAGAATGTAAAGCATTTTTTTTTGGAAGAGTGGGGGGGGGGGGGGGGGGTAAATTGCAGTGGGCTTAAGTCGATGTTAATATTGCCTCAGCTTATCGCTACCTTTATACGCGATCAAGACAAAGTGAACGCTGCCATCGTAAATTTAAATTTATGCCCAAAAAAAACAGTTGGTAATGGAGAAGTTAGTTATTTCCCTTTCTTCATGAGTTCACAACAAGCTCGGCTACTAAAAGAGATGCCTATGCTCTGATATACATAGCACAGCATTTTGGACAGTCCGCAAATGAGCTTGAAAAACAATTTCCCTGGGTTAAACAGATAGCATTGAACGGATAACATTCAAAATTAACCCAACATCCGTGTCACAATGTTGGTCGCATACGGAAGAGGAGCAGTTGTTTGCATTGTCTTCAGACGCAGTCCTAAAAGCTAAACTTAAGGCGCGTCGGCCTAGACCACCTGTGTGGAAAGAAATATGCTGGCCCACAGAACGCAAACAGAATCCCAAGGAATATTTTAAATAGGTGAAAAAGAAGTGAAGGCTTTTTAAATGCAATGTAAAAAGAAAGAAACTAGCTCATGTCTCAAGACTCCGTGATGGAAAGCAGACGTGTTTAGCTATTTAAGTAGCATTTATCTATAGCCTATATAGATCCATACATATAATTACTTCGGAGGCGCGGTGGCTGAGTGACAAAACGCTTGGCTTCTGAACCCAAGGAATCTCAAACATCGAGTTCACCCTGCTCTAATGGGTACCTGCCGTTAGTTGGGGAAAAGTAAAAGCAGTTTGTCGTTGTGGTTAGCCACATGACACCCTCGCTATCCTTAGGCTACAGAAACAGATGACCTTTATGACCTTTACATCCAGGGCCGGCCCTAACAATCACGGGGACCTATGGAAAACTGATTGCGCGGGGCCTTGTCTAAGTAGGGATAAAATAATAAGTGAAAATCTAGACTAAGGATAATAAGTGAAAATCAACAAAAGTGTAATTATGACAAGCACATAGAGTAAAAAATGCACTGGAGATTTTTCAGGAATTCACTGAAAATTAGGAGGCTGCGAGAACCATGTCATAACTTGTAATGGTTTAATTTAATAATTTACACCTAGATTTAGCGCTGCCCTATGAAAGTGCAGGGCCCACTGCGGCTCTTGTAAATCTGAAGGGGGGAACTTGCATTTCAGGTACTTAATGCTTAATAGCTTCCATTACGTGTAGGTTTATGTTTTTCTACCAGAAGCTAAGAAGAATTGAATCCGAATAATTGATAATTTAAATCACTTATATCACAATTTAGATTACACTCCGCAGGAATCGAGAATGGGTGTGGGAGAAATACATATACACCTGAAACACTGACCAACACAGAAAAACTGACCAACAGAGTAACACTGACCTCGTTAATGCTCCTAATAGTGTCCGTCAGGATGTACATGACGCGTAGAATTTTAAAAGCTTCCAAGGGTATTAACTTACCACACACCGGCAAGTTATCATACGCAGACACAGAAAATAAGCCTCCGAGGTTCAGATCTCCCAGGTCCTTATAAACTGTTCCGAGTCGCCTGTCCCCAAGAACGTAGGCTCTGGTCACCATAACAAGCGTGACAGTCAATAACACTGACCGCAAGGACAGTGACATAGAGCGACCCTTTACTGAAGTCACTTTACATGTCATTTTGGTTTTGTCTTGGGAGTTAAAAGGTTGTATACGAAATAGAGTACCTATTTTAAAATATCTTATGTTCATATAACTAGGTCTAGATATAAATAGAATCGAAATTCCTAGTCTGTCGTTTCTAGAATTTAGACTACTTGAGTCTAGTCTAGAATCTTAGCTTCTATAGACTAGTCTATACTGGAGTTATGAGTAGATTTAAGATTAGATTCAAATCTCTCGACTCCACTAGATTACTAGATCAAGATCTGGATCTAATCGTAATACTTGCAGTGCATAATCTACTTTATATGAAAAGATAAACTAGAGGCGTAGTCTAAGCCAGTCCTGTTTTATAACATTCCAATGCAATTCTGATGGAAGCTACTTGTTTTTTTGTTTTTTATTTCGGTAGAAATCGTCTTAAAATGTTTATTGTTTGTCCCTAATTACACAATTATTGTTAGCGATTCAACTGGGTGTTTTAGTCTAACTACCGGAACTTTCCGATCGATATTTGAAACAGTGATTAAGTCCTAAATAATATCGTGAATAGTCACCGTTCGACCTACAAAAGAATAACTATAACAGATCAATACTAACCAACATAACAACACTAACTAACATATTAATACTTAATAACACATCAACACTGACTAACGCCCTGACCAACACGTTAACGCTGACTAACAAATCAATACTGACCGATATATCAACAATGACTAATATATCAATACCGACCAACATATCAAACCTAACTAACATATCAATACTGACCAACATATCATTACTGACCAACATATCAATACTGACCAACACATCAACACTGACAAACAAACATATCAATACTGGTGAACACATCAATGATGACTAATATATCAATACTGACCAACATATCAACACTGACTAAAATATCAATACTGACCGACATATCAACACTGACTAACATATCAATACTGACCGACATATCAACACTGACTAACATGTCAACACTAACATTTCAACACTGACTAATATAATGTAACATAATATCTCTCAAATACTGCTACTTTATATAAGACATACTATTATCACTTATAAAACCTTGTTACCATTTATCAATACTACCTCATTAAATCTAACACTACCTTTTATAAAACATGTTGCTACCTATAAAACCTGATGCCATTGTTTTATGAAGCCTAATGCTTCCTGGTGCTATTTTTAAATCAAACCTGATGAGATGAGACGACGATGATGCTACCACTTACTAAATACAATGCCTACCCTTATACCTGTTGCTATTTCTCATAAACGCTGATGCTACCTCTTATAAAAGCTGATGCTACCTTTATCCGTGGGAATCTTTCGCCTTTTCTTTATCTCTCATCTGTCAAGTGACTTTTAACCTACAGCAGGGGTGGGCAACCTTTTTCCATCGAGGGCCGCATTAAACAAATTTTGGGAATGGGGGGCCGCATACATTTATATGAAATATGTAATTATAAATCAGAAAAATACGCTAGCTTTTAAAGTGTGGAAATGCTGCTTCTGGCGCCCATAAAACCCCCGCTGAAGAAGTGACAAGAACTTCTCTTTTAGGTCGTAATTTGCTTGCAGGTATGTCTTCTGGAGCTGAATCAACTTCTGAACCAAATGGTAAGCAGAGGGTATTGAAAACTGGTTTCAAATTCAAATAAGTCTTGTACTTTTCAACCATTTTACTAGAAATAGTTTCATCTTTCAACAAAGGAAAGTGACAAAGCATGTTTTCAATTGCTGGCCTGGAGAAATGGACAAGTTTTTTTTTTAGAGATTTAACATGCACATACATTTCATGTGAAAAAAAACCCTCTACAGTGCTCCCAGATGTAAAAATGGAAGTCTGTCTTACTCTCTTCATTAGAAGTATTAATCACAGTCGATGTCTTGCAAAGAATATAGTTAAGGTATCACATTCTTCTCAATACCATCTTGCCCTTGCTAGGTAAGCGGATAATACTGTGGTACCGAACATCGGAATGTTTTGTTTCCAAATCTTCCAAGTACTTCTAGGAAATACCTTTGATTAATTCCTTTAGCTCTGATTAAGTTTAATTACTGATGCAATTAAGACGATAATATGTTTGATATTCGATGCAGCTTTGCGCAATCTTTCCCGTTAAGAGTTTATGGTTGGGATATTGTTCTATTTTTCTCAATCAGAGCACTTGCTCCATCTGTTGTTACACATGCCGTCTTGTTCCAAGCCAACCCAACACTTTCACCACAGTTCTTCATAACATTGAGTGTGTGTCTTGGACTGAATGTTTTGATTGCCAATAACAATGATCTTCGTTTACTTTACACTTTTTAGAATGACATGTAGCGACAATTCTTCTTTAGACTCTTCCTCATAAGTGATAACAATCAGAACTTTCTAAAATTGATATAGATATTTAGAATTATATATTTTAAAATATGTTTGCATTTTTTTATATGTATAACCTGTAGGAACACCTGATTTCCTTAGGTGTCCGCGGGCCACATAAAAGACTCTGGCGGGCAGCATGTGGCCCTCGAGCCGTCATTTACCCACCTTTAGCCTAGGCTCTGTGACTCGGTTAATTTAAAAACTTAGCTGTCTAAGACATCAGCCAAGCCAACGCTTCTCAGACTAAACGTGGAAACGGTCGTTAGAGGAGACGGATTAAGCCAATAGCATCTATCACGGGACTTTCGTCGTAGGGGGGTGCTGCGACAGTTCTTGTAACCAAAATCTCTCCACTTTTCCATATAAGCAGCTGTTCTTAGTAGGATATCAAGAGGCAGCCCGGTCCATTCTTTTACATTATCCAGCCACCTTTTCTTTGGACGACCGTTTCTTCCAGATTTCTCCACTGTGCCTTGAAGGATGACTTTTGATAGTGAGTCATATGACCAAACCAGCTCAGCTCAGCTTTCGTCTCTTATAATAATAATAATAATTCTAGCTTGTATATAGCGCTACTTTCAGAGCGCTGTGGTCCTATCTCACTGGTGGACCAGTGGGAGGGGGGGGGAAGTATCTGGGAGAAGGTTTTCCGTGCTGCCTCTTGTCGAGTCGGGTGTCGAGCCGCCTTCATAGGTAGCCAAGCCAAATTCAAGCCTCTCGACCACGCATCCCACTTCATGCTTCTTCACAGTATTGAGTTCTTCCCTTTTTGCCAGCCAGAGTGTTGACTTGTAGAAGTACAAACTCAGTCTTTTCTTCCTGGTATCTGTTACGGTGATACCCGTTTTTTTTTTTCTGTCGTAGTTTCTCTCAAAATCTTGGATTCTTCATTCAGCCTCGGCGTTAAGTATCCAACTTTCAAAACCATATAGAAGTACAAAGACCACTAATGAAGAATGCAGTTCTGATTATACTGGGAAACTGATTTTACTCTTTCAGATTGTTCTATTTGGTCAAGGCAGCGGAGGCTTATGTTCAGAGTAGGTAAGCAAAATAACAGAACCTCCTTTAAACTGCATGGTAGGGATGGAAAAGAGACCTATCAACGATGCTACTATCTACACACCATTCTTCACAGGCCGATGGTGTACACCCGCACGCCTGATGTACTGAGATTGAATATGGGGAGGTTTTCGCGTAGTCCTCGGCCTTCGGCCTCGCCTCTTACAAAAGCGCCATAAGATACAAGTCATCAGTAATTTAGATGTAAAAAAAAAAATTAACATCTGCTTGGATCCCTCACAGGCAGAAGAATTGTTCAGGCATGTTGATGGATTGGAGGTTCCAAGAGCTCCAATAGTCTTGCATGTGAAACTCTTTGGAGAATCATAGAGGGGAAGAGACTCTTTTCATAATCCTATAAATGCATAGAAGCCAAGAACATTTCCATCATCAACTCGTTTTATTTTTTTGTAAGAATCCATTAAACGAAACACATAAATCTAATCACATTTCTAACTTCAACATGTGTCATCTCTTACAAAACATCAATGTCATTTGCAAAGAAATAAAACTAAACATTATTACACATTGGAATTGCCATAAGTGATCAATACTTGATGGAATAACCAAAAAACACCGGATATGCTAATGTGGTCACAGTTATGTCCCATGATTTATTTGATGTGTATTACGATGTATAGGAAAGTGCGAAGTTTGAGCAGCCCCGATTTGTCAAGAGGTTCGAACAGTTCACTTTTTATTGCTATAACTTTTTTATTTGAATGTTTACCAAATTACTACTATATTGCTACTGCGCATGCACCTTTTTTCTTTACTTCCGACACATACTATTTTCTTTTCCTTGTAAAGGCTAAGTTCATGGTGAGGTCAAACTCAGGAGGTGTGGAGTTATTCTTTTTTACTACCCGGTAGTGAAGGAAATGGGCAATGGGCTTAAGGGTATTTTTAAGTCTGATTGCTCATCAGCTTAAAGAGACTATTTGAAGTTGTGGAGGGTGGGAAATGGTGCAATGGATGGTGTTCTTGCGCTGGAGTAAAAAGAAAATGACTTTGTAGTAAAAATAAAATATTAAAACATGTTTTTAGATATATTTCCTTTGATCTGTTCGAACGTTCCACCAACCCGATCGAGGTTACTAACTGGGGAAAAATCCGCTCGAGGAAAAGTACGCTTGGCGATACTTACCCTACACCTCTTTGACTTCGTATTTAATTTTAACTAAGCCTAGTGGTACATTAAATCCAATCTATTTTCATAGAAAAAAGGACGAGGAATTCAGAGATACTATCAGTTTTTTCATAGGTCAGACCGTTACGGTGCTATAAAAATCCAAACTTGAAAATTGCTGCCAGCGGGCTTAATGCGCTCGAACTTCGCACTTTACTCTAGAACTAATCCAACCAAGTCATGGTCAATTTACAAACTGAAATCTAACATTGGTGCAAGTATTATCGTAATCTCAAAAGTTACACAAGTTACTATCTGGCTAATACAAATATATAGGCGAGTGATTGTAAGGAAATTGTTACACTGATTGACAGTTCCTAAGTGTCGACCTGCATTTTTAACTCTTATCTCTCGTAATTATTTTCCGCGCTCAGAAGGAATTATTCATTTTTTTCCCATATGTATTGCACTAGCCTGTTAGGGTTAAGTTTCAACAACATTTCTCTTTTAATCAGACAATGTTATAATTGGTAGAGATAAATGCATGCCCTACTACATAACACAAATCAAAGTTTATAAGCCCAAAAATTAAGTTGAGGTCAAATCAACGATGGTACGTCAAACAAGAGAGAAAGAAATAATGTTCTGCGTTGTGATTTTATTAATGAGAAAATTATTTGGGAGAGAGAACCCAGCGATCTCTACTTGGGTGCCCAGGTACTTGGACTAAGTCTACTCCCTTGTGGTGTTTAAAAAAAAAAGAGTAACGTAACAGGTGCCTCCCCCACCCCCCCACCCGACTCTCTTTGGCTCGCTCTGCACGCTGACTAGCGCAGAGCTTCGCTGATAGGTTTCTGGGAAGCGAATTTGTAAAACTGTTTTGCATGTTTCAGGATGTTCCTTCAGAGTTGGAGATAATTTACTTCCTAGTTCAAACCTCACGCAGTTTGAACCCGATACGTTCGAACGACAGTCTAGCGCGAAAAAGCATGACCAGGCAGCTATCTTCTGGCTGACATTGACTTTGCACGTATGTTTGGTAAACGAACTATGACTGTTGGTCTATAGAGCTAAAGCTTACATTGATCAACCGCCATCCTCAAGACTAGGCGATAACTTAAAGGCAAGATTTTACTTTGAAAGTCAAAGGTTATCCCAGTGTCTGGGCATCAATAAAAGTATTGAAAAAACTAGCAAAACCATTATAATAACTAATAACATATATACTGCTATAAGCTGATCCTCAGAGATTTTTTTCTCTTCATTAAAAAAAAAAAATTCGTCAGTAAAAGACACTCTTTACAGTGGCGTCATTTAGGGATGCGCAAAGTGCGGTCCGCACTTGGTTACTATTTAAACACTGGATGAATAAACATGTTCGTCTGACACAGTTTCTGTAGATAGCTGTAGAATTTCGACAGGACTAACTGGAGACGGAGTCTTCAATTTTACAGGAGGTGTTAAAGATTTTTTCTTTTCTTCAATGCTTTTCATCTTACTGACGAGAATGCTCTTCCTAAAGGTGGTGAATTGATCGTACGAGGAAATACCCTTCTTGACGCAGATCCGCATTATCAACCTCGGAGTGTAGCTCAGCATGAGGCAACCAGTGTGATTCACCAGCAGTGCTATGATCAGCAGGTGCATTTTTATCCTGTTATGCTCCGCGATGAAATAAGCGGGCAAGAAGACCACCCAGCCGGTTAACGCCAACACAATATAAGTCAAGATGAAACGGCTGTGCTCGTATCCGTACCAGCCAGATTGTAGCTTCAGGGCAAAGACTGAACACATCAACAGCTGTAGTATGGTGACGAGAAGAAAGAAAGCGACAATGCGGACAGGAAAGAAACAAAAGAGCTCCACAAATTTCCTGCTCAGTTCGGGCTGATTTTTGATAAGCCCAATTGGCTTAGACAAGTAGAGGAGAAGTAACACGGAGATCTATGAAGTAGAAAATAAAACGGTGTTATATGATGAATAATACGGATTGAAAAATGAGAAACAATTTTTTTTTAAATTTAGGATAAAACATGAAAATATTTTAAAATACATTTTAAAAAATAAAGCTTATAATGTAACAGATAGTTTGATTCATGTAAATTAAATTTGTAATAGATCTAGGCTAACAACAATAATTAAGTGCGATTAGAAATATTATTTACTATTTGATTTTTGTTTAGCGCAATTTCATGTTTTAAGCTTTCTCAATACGCTAGGATCCTGTCACTTGTCTGAACTAGTTAGAAAGTAGGAGAAAGAACGGCGTATCTCGGTGATCGCTTTTTAAATGTATTTAAAAAAAAAGGGGGGAGCGACATGAATTCGAACTAATGGCTCAAGCCTTCTCAGGCTAACACGGTAACCGCTCTGCCAATGGGGAGATAACGTACATGGAAGATTTTGTAGCTGTCTATTGTTTCTATTGTCTCGTCCTATTTTCCAGGTTTGTGCTCACTATGACTCAGACGACCTATAAAGGGGACTAATTCAGCGTTGAACCACCACTTCAGTTAATCACTATTTCTTTCCCTCGTTCGAGACACCAAACACAATAATTTATTGCGAATAGCTAACTAACTAACTGGTTAATCATTATTTTTTTATTGATTCTTGTGTTATCAGGTAAAAGAAATAATTGTGCAAAATTTCAGTTTGATCCGAGATTGTGTATGGGAGAAATACCAATTTTTTACCAGACAGACAGAGTGAGTTGATATAGGATTTTTAACTCTTTATCTCCGCAATCATCGCATTGTTCATTGTTCACATTTGTACATTCTAACCTGTCATGATTAAACTTCAATAACATTTTTGTTTGTAATCAGAAAATGTTACTTTTGGTATAGAATTATAGGAGAATGAATGTTATTTTAATATAACACAAATTAAAAGTTTATAAAACAAAAAAACAATGACCATCCTTCAGTTACTTTTACCCCTATTAATGTCAGGTACTCAAAGGAGCTAGTGACCTTAGTGCGACATTTAAGAACCGAGGTTCAAGTCTTAGTTGTCAAAGGCCTTCGAACTTACTTAAACTATCTCTCCCATAGTCCCTTTCAATCAATCTCTGTCTCCCTTTCAATCAATCTCTGTCTCCCTCTCAATCAATCTCTGTCTCCCTCTCAATCACATTCATTAAATCTACTCCTCTAACACTGTCTTTCGCTCATTCTATCCCTCCCGAACTTTCTCATCCTTTGATTCTCTCTCTCTCTCTTTATATATATATATTTAAGGCACAGGGAATTCTAATCAGCTGCATCGCTTCTATCAACTCACTCTGTCAGTCTGTCTGTCTGGTGAATCGCACGTTAGTTGCCCCATACCCATTCTCGCACAATTATTTATTGGCGAAGACAATACATCAATCAATTTTAAAGAGTAACCAATTAGTCTATGAATTACTGGTAATAAATCTGTTAGTATTCACAGAAGTGGCGAGTTTTTTCCCCTTACATTTTTTGTACACGTTATTTATCCCCCCCCCCCAATCCCCACCCATTATCGGACCAAGCTGAAAGTTTTAAAATGTATTTATAGTGCTGTAATAAGAAATAAAGGAACACTGAAGAGTAACCTTAAACAAGGCTTTATTAAACTAGAACGACACATGAACTGACGAAAGAGACTTGGATAGTAGCACACTAAATCAATGTTGTGAACACATTCTCACGACGTTACACAAACATAAACAAATACTAACTATTTCACCACATTCACCCCGCCTAGAATTAAAATAGCAAGTATAGTAATATAGTAGGCCATAGCATAAATAAAAAAGAATGCCAGTGCCTGCAATACAATAGATCAATAAATAGTGTCGAAATATTAGTTTCTCTTGTAAACAATAATGAGGAGTGATACAAAGAAACATAAAAACCAGTATCTGTAGTAGGACGTATAAACAATTACTAATTTCAGTAGCGAGGGATAAACAATGCCAGTTTATGTAGTCAGTATAAGTCTAGTAATAGAGAAACAACTCTAGACTCTATAGTTCGGTCTGGTTCTTCTCTCTCTTAAGTTGTAACGGGGTTGACTATCATGCTCTACAGTTTGGGAGTCACTAATGAGTTCCTGAGCGTCAAGTGGGGTATGATGGTTCTGTGTATTTTCAAGAGGAAGCGCTCGGAGATCCTCAGAGCCTTCCAGGGGTTCTTTCCTTTCTTGTATCACCGTAGGGGTGTTGACTGGTACTTCCATGTTTTGAGCTTCTGGAGGATATTCATTATCCTCACCCTGAGCGAAGAACGAAGGTTCACTTGTTGTTGTGGATGGGGAGGGGTTGGGAGCCAAGCGTCTTAGAGAGACTGTCTCCTCTTTACCGCTGGGCAACCGTACCACGGCATATTGGGGGTTACACATCAGTAACTCGACTTCTTCCGTGAGAGGATCATACTTTGAAGATCTGTTCTCTCTTCTCAGCAACACTCGACCTGGGCTGGATAGCCAAGTGGGGATAGATATCCCGAAGGAGGATTTCCGGTTGAACCGGAAAACTCTCTCATGTGGAGTTTCGTTTGTTGCCGTAGATAGTAATGATCTAATCGAGTATAGGGCCTGGTTCAAGACAAGTTCCCATCTTGAGATCGGGAGATCGAGGTCTTTCAGTGCTAAAGTAACAGCGTTCCATAGAGTTTTGTTTAGTCGTTCAATTTGCCCGTTGCCTGAAGGATTAAAAGCGGTTGTTCTACTTGTAGCTATTCCCCTCTCGTGCAGAAAGGATTGCACCTCCTTCGACATAAAGGACGTACCTCTGTCGGAATGGACGTATTCTGGCATCCCAACTAAGGAAAACAGCTGATTTAAACACTTTATGACAGTAGATGAGGACATATCGGGACATGGGTAGGCAAATGGGAAGCGTGAGTACTCATCCACCATTGTTAATAAATATTTATTGTGAGTAGCAGATGGGAGTGGCCCCTTAAAATCGATGCTTACTCTCTGAAATGGTTGGGTAGCCTTGATGAGGGTGCCTGAAAACTGTTTAAAGAATCTAGGCTTCAGTTCAGCGCAAGTTTTACATTGGTTTACCACTTGGCGGACGTCTGCGTTCACTATTAGTGAGTGTTCTTGAAAAGAAGGCGACAGGACGGCCGTCTTGATTAAGAGTAGCGGCGATCGCGATGTCAGAGGCATCTGTTTCGACTATTAGTGGTCGATTATAATCTATCGTCGACACAACAGCGTTTTCAAGTTCATGTTTTAGCTGTTTTAAAGCTTCCTGTACTTGTTCAGGGAGAGGAAAGGTTTTGTTGTTCACCAATAAATGGATCTTGTTGGAGAAATTTGGGATCCATTGAGAATAATAGGACAGTAGTCCAATAACCCGCTTTTGTGATTTCATGTCTTGTGGTGGAGGTAGATTTCTCAACGCTTGAAATCTTTCGGGGTCTGGTCTTAATTGCCCTTGTGAGATTTCGTAACCTAGGAGGCATACTTTATCAGTCGCAATAGCACTTTTATCATCGTTGAATGTGATACCGTACTTTTAGCGGCGTTGAGAAATCTTTGTAGATTCTGGTCGTGGCTACTGGAGTCACGTCCGCAGATGGTAACGTTATCCACGTAAGCGAACGTATCCTGTAGCCCTTCCTCCTCAATTATGGTGTTGATCGTCCTTTGAAATGCAGCAACTCCGTTTGTCACTCCAAAAGGAATGCGGCAAAACTGATAAAGCTTTCCGCAAGCCTCGAACGCCGTGTACTGCTTTTCATCATCCCTGATAGGTATCTGGTGATAAGCGCTTTTGAGGTCAAATGTACTGTATATTGAGTATTTAGATATTTCCTGCACCAGTTCATCAACTTTTGGCACGGGGTACGCGTCGAGGTAAGTGAATCGATTGATGGTTTGACTATAGTCGATAACCATTCTCTTTTTGTGCCTTTCATTCGTTGTTACAATTATTTGAGCTCTCCACGGGGACGTGGAAGGTTCAATAATTTTGTGAGATAGAAGTCTCTTGATTTCAGTTTGAATGAATTTGGAGTCAGGCATAGAATATTTTCTAGATTTAGTGGCTATGGGGTGGCAGTTAGGAGCAAGATTAGCGAAGAGGTGAGGGGCTTCAACTCGTGCAGCTTTCAGCGTACAGACCTGAAGAGTGCTTCGTTTTCCCTCAAATGGGATCATCAGTTTTTCGTGCTGGCTGATGAAATCTAGTCCTAAGATTACATCAGATACTAGTCCGTCTAGTAGTGAGAGCTTCACACTTTCGTATTGTTCGTCTTTGTACTTTATTTTGGCGAAAATATGTCCGTGAGTAGTGCGAGAAAGATGTGTAGAGGCCATGTAGATTCTGTTTCTGGACATTTCTAATTTCCATTTGTACCTTTTAGCAATTGAAGAAGATATATAGCTTTCACTGCTCCCCGTATCTACGAGAGCCTTCAATGGTACTCCATTGACCAGTATTGAAATTGTAGATTTAGTAAGGCCGGACGCTGGTGTCGATGCCCAGGAAGATCCAACGGTTGTAGTCCGTGACGTCTCATCATCCGCTTTCACTATGGCTGAGGTTGTAGATTTGAGTGTCTGTCTGGTCGATCTACAGACTTTCTGAAAATGACCCCTCTTGCCGCACAAGTTGCATGTAGCGTCACGGGCTGGACATCTAAAGCGTTGATGTGGGCTGTATCCACAAAAGAAGCATCTTTTACTAGTCGCCGCACTCACCTCATGTTCTAGTTTTGTTGTTGGAGAAAGGCTCTCCACGTCGGCGCTGGCTCCACATGGAGTTTCAGAGTAGATGTTATACGCCATGGCATGGTTATGGGCATATTCAAGTTGTCTTGCCTCTTCATAGGCACTCTGTAGAGTTAGAGTAGATTTCTCTAAGAGTCGCAGCCTTATGCTGTTTGAAGCCAGTCCAGTAATGAAGGCGTCTCTTACGAAGATATCTCTGTGTTCTTCAGCGGTGACAGCTTTGAAGTCACAGTCTTTGGCCATACTTTTAAGCTTAAGTAGGAAGGAGTCAACGGTTTGTCCGTTCTCTTGTTGACATAGAGTTATCATGTGCCGTGCGAAAATTTCGCTTTTAGGTTTCACGTAGACATTTTGTAGAACTTTGATTGATTCTTCGAACGTTGTACACTCACTTATGTACTGAAATACGCTCGAAGAAACGTAGTTTTCAAGTAGTTTCTTTTTGTCAATCTCGCAATGAGAGACTGAGGAGATGAAATTCTCAAATGTTCTGAGCCAGTGCAGCCACTTCTCGGCAGCCGATGGCGTGCTAGGCTCTATGTCTAGCTCTTTTGGCCTAAATAGACGCTCCATTTGTATTACAATTTTTACTTACAGACTGAGAATAGTGTTGAACGAAAATCCAAATAAGATACACGAGACATAGATCCATAGAATTGAAAATTTCTAGTTTAATAAATTGTAATAAGAAATAAAGGAACACTGAAGAGTAACCTTAAACAAGGCTTTATTAAACTAGAACGACACATGAACTGACGAAAGAGACTTGGATAGTAGCACACTAAATCAATGTTGTGAACACATTCTCACGACGTTACACAAACATAAACAAATACTAACTATTTCACCACAAGTGCCTAACAAAAATTGAATCAATGGAAAAATTAAGCGGTTAGTCAAATTAATTATTGGTAATTAACTCTTTTGTTTAATATCGGAAAAGGGGAAATAACTTCTACCGTATTGAGATATATAGTTGCCAGTTTAGAGTTCTTTTTATTTGGATAAGTTCTATTTTTTTATTAATTATTTTTATATTTTGCTTGAAAATTTTTTTTTAAAGAGTAGCTGAATTTTACGATGAGTAACTCTAAAATATCTTGAAAAGTTTAGGCACACTCCATCGGCTTCCTGTGAAAGTGACAATCGACTACAAGGTGACTACACTTTGTCATCAGTGTCTATATAACTAAGTAATCCCTTGTACCTTAGAGATTTGAACACTCCATATGTCCCTCAGAGAGCCCTGCGCTCAATGGACTCAACGCTTCTAGTGGTGCCACGTTTCTCCCTCAAAAGCTACGGTCTGCGTGCTTTTTCAGTGCATGGACCAAAGTGTTGGAACTCACACCCCATTGATCTCAGACACAACATTCTACACTACATTCAAGAAGAACATTAAGACCTACTAAACTGTTTTAGATTAGTTTCTCAATTTAGCTCTCGCGTTTATGTTCTTAATGTTTTCACAGCGCCCTGAGCCTACATTTTGTTTGTTCGCAGCGCTCTATACATAAAATGATTATTACGACATCATTAATAAAGACTTACCTCGATTATAATCATGACTATCAAAATTAAGGCAAGTTGCGGTGTAGTCTTAACGACTCCTACTTGTGCTTTGTGTACGTATATAATACGCAACAACAGGGCCCCGTACTGGACATAGAATGAGAAAAGGAACAGGGCGATGGCGCTAGTACAGCTTAGTTTGCTGGGGGGCAGCAGGTAGAGGGGAACCGAGAAATACCCACAGACAGTGGCGTTGAGCTGCAAAACGACGAGCCACATGGGGGCGTCGCGTTCTTTGGGCTTGTTGTGGGTGAGCACCACGCCGAGCACCATCATCGCGAAGAGGCAGCTTCCAAGAGCGGCGCCAAGGAACGCCACGGCTGTCGGGGTGTCCAAGCCGTAAACAGTAGGTTCTATCATCCTGCACTCGGAGAACTTGCCGTCTTGTAGCTCGGGCCACTGAAAGGACGGGCACTTCAAGCAGCTGGTGTTGTTGACCACGACTATTTCGTGGTCCAAGCAGCGCACGCAGGACCAGCAGCAATGGAACGCTTTGGTATACTGTCTCTCGGAACAAACAGGTTGACATTTGGCCGCTTTCTGCGTGTCCTCGAACCCGAAATCCAACATGTCTAACGTTAGCGGTTCAATAAATGATGCGTCCTCGGTGGAAACGGTATACGATCCAATGGGCACATTTAAAGTCTGCTTTTCACCGTCAGTGTCATTTCTGATTATTATCTGAGATACATAAATTTCGTCGTTTCTGATGTTTTCTTGATACGCTGAGATCACGTCAGAGCTTAGGTATTTAATAAAATCTGTGTAATGCTTTTCAAAACATGCCGTCGCTTCTGCATTCATGGCCTCTGGGCAGTGATCCTTAAGAAGTGACTGTAAACCCATGGCGAAGATGTCTATGGAGTGCTCCAATGCTTCTTTATTAACAGCTTCAATGTCGGTGATTGAAGCAACATGACCCTGACTACAATCCTCATTTTCACAGTGGAACTGATTCAATAGCTTTTGAAACCACGGATTAGCCAGGACAGACTCGGCTTCAACCTGTTTATTGTTATATGGACCTAATGAGGTCAGCATCACCATTCCAGATATGATGCCCTGGTTGAGCCAGGTGTCCGTTACAACCCAAAGGAACTGATCGCCAGCTTCCAAATGGTGCACGGCTTGCACGAGAAAATTAGCAGAAATCGACGTCACAAACGCCAGGACAACTTTGGAAATTCCACTCAATAAGCCAACGACTATGTCCTCAAAGTCTGAGTTGACCGTGACCTGAACGAGTTCGATGAGACACAAGTTAGAAACCTCAGACTGCTCCCGGATCTTCTCAATTTCCACCATGTCCTCGAGACGTTTCTCCAGAAGTATTGAGAAAACTTCTATGGACGATGTCTGTAAGACGTTAAACATTGTCTTCAGAATTTCCCAGAACGAGGTCGTCTGTCTCAAGAACGTGGGGAATTTACTCTGAAATACGTCCAAGAATAATAGTTTAAATATAACGCCAAAGAATAACAATTTGAAATGAAATAAAAACGTCATCATACAGTAGTGTACTTCTATCAAACATGACATTAAACTTTAATACATTACTCTAAATTCAGTAAACGAGTCTAATCTCAATTCGCGAATCTTAATTCGATACATACTTCTAGAAAGGGCCGGATTTAATAAGAGGGCAGGCAATGCTACAGCCCTGCGAATTTACAAAAGAGATGCACACAAAAATATCCGAATTTCGTCAGGTCAGAAATTTTGAATTATTTTTTTAAAACTTTTTTTTTTTCATTTTTTTGCTGACAATTCTTTAAATTTTAAAGTTAGCAGCACTGTCGTGCTTATGTTGCCGTATAGCAATACTTAGCTCAAAGGGCCTTAACACCAACAAACTCAAAAATATTCATTTGGTAACTGAAATATGAATATTTAATATTATTAATAGAAGTACAATGAGTTTAAATAGAAAAGTAATATATTTTTTTCTTTTAAAATATGGTATGCTTGTAAATATAAATGTTATTTATAAATAAGTGGAATTTTTATTAAAGCTTTGGAAAAAGTGTAGAAGCCACTACAAAAATTCTGCCCCCGGGGCCTCCACATACTTTAATCCGGTAGTGCCTCTAGACTAGACAAACTGAATACATTTTATCTATGCTAAATACATACTTTTAGACTCAATACATACTTCTTTATTTGTATACATGAATTTGAATTAATTACATAAATCTAAGCTAAATACTAATGGAGATTTTCATTATGAATCATAAATTACGAAAAGCGTACTGATAGCTATCATTATGGTGTATCCGGTGTACAAACTACGGGAAGTGCTGATAAACTATGTTTTTTTAAAATGAATAGGGTCATTTTTGTGTGCATTGCTTAGAACTGTAGAATCAAAATTTTAAGCCCCTTCGTTCAATGCACAATAATAATTAATATGCAGAAAGCCTTAGACCTTATCTCTGTTACTTCAAATCTATTTAAAAAACAAATGGGCAACAAACTAACTGCGACTTTTGCACACAATGCAAACATCAATTATATTATATGCCAAGCTCTGGAGTATTGTTGAAATTATAGCTTAATTACTTTTTTTTTAGTTGACAACAGTGAAGCTTAACTTGGCGTCCTAGACATTGGTTAGTCTTTCGTGAAAAATCTAAAATAAACTAAATAAATGATTGAAAGTATGCGTATGAATCTAAACTTAATATATTACTCTAAATAATTTCCTAATAAGAAGCTTAATACATAGAATTAAACATTAACTCAGAGGCATATCGGCGATAATAAACGCAAGAGAGCAGATTAAAAATAGCTATTATATATAGCAATAACAAATAACAAAACTTGAAAAGTATGTATCTTTAGTGTAATGACACAGCTCTTATCTACATAATTAGTTTTAGAGGCTTAAATAGTAAACCCGTTTTTAAATATTGCTTTGTTCATAAGCATTAAAGAGAGATAACCTGGCCTTATTCTATTTATGATATTTTATCATAAATCTAACTAGACTAGACCTAGAATCGTAGGACGTAATTATCTTCTTTTTTGAAGTAACGTCTGTATTATATAAGATAGAATAAGGCCAGGTTATATCACTCGGGTAAATGCGTGAAAGCGAAACGATAAATCTCATCAAATGTTTAACCGAAATGATAGGTCTAATCAAATGTTTAACCGTAATGATACGTCTAATCAAATGTTCAACCAGAATGATAAGTCTAATCAAATGTTCAACCGTAATGATATGTCTAATCAAATGTTCAACCAGAATGATAAGTCTAATCAAATGTTCAACAAAGAGATAAGTCTAATCAAATGTTCAACCAAAGCAATAAGTCTAATCAAATGTTCAAACAAAGAGATAAGTCTAATCCAATGTTCAACCTCCATGCAGCGAGAGTACTAACCTGGTCGTTAAAATCACTTCCCGAGTCCCAAGCGCTCATAATGGGGATGCCTGCACCTCCGAATAGAATAGATATCGGCACTGTCACGTGGTTAATGGACGTCCCAATCACTCCGACTACCTTGTACGACGTCAAATAATAAGATTGGTCTTTAAAATAAACACAGATACTAATTATATAATTATTTCATATTGCCATAATAAGTCACTGCATATCATTATTCTGGCTTTCAAATAGATTTACGCTAGATCTGAAGACGTCTACCGATAATGAACACGTCATATCAGAGATGAACAGGTCCGATCGTGGCCAAGCGTCATAGAAGGCCTGAACGCTGACCTGCAACGTCGCCACCTGTGGGCAGTTTAGACCAATAGCTCGCTGTCACGTCACAGGTCTGTACGAGATGACAACGAACTATTGGTTTTCCCTGCCCACAGGTTGCGCCGTCGTAGGTCAGTGATCAGGTCTTCTATGACGCTTGGTCTCGGGGTCACTTTTTATTTTCAGAAGGAAATACACTTCGAGATGGAATGCCCGGGCATTAACTGCGGTGGGGACGATGTCTTCCCTCTCCATAAGCCAGAGGTTCTCAACCTGTGTGTCGCGACCCCCTTGGGGGTCGATTGACCATTTGCCAGGGGTCGCCTAAGACCATCAAAAATTAGGAATGTTATTGTCTATTCTTCTATTGCTGTGTGTCTATTTGGGGGAGGGGTTTGCGGCAGAGTGGTATAATGTAAAAAGGGGTCACCGAGCTTAAAAGGTTGAGAACCGCGGCCATAAGCGAACGAAAAATACGCGATTCAGTTTGATATTAATAGTGTAGCTGGTTCTTCCAGAATGTAGCGGGCAGTGTCAAAAAGTCACCAGCTTGTAGTTTCTCCTTAGTGTTGACCGCCATTTCGGTACATATGTCTGGGTATAACCGCAAAGTAGAAGTGGTTTAAATTCAGAGTTTTAAAAATACTTTTCACTAAATGCATAAAATAATTTTAACCGGCAACTTAGATCTATTAATAACTTAAAATTATAAAGCTATTTTATAGGATGGCCGCCTGTTCGTGTGGTATGTGTTAAGCCAGTTTAGGACTGTCTAAGTATTCTCTGGTTCGAGCCGCAGCCATCTCCTGTGGCCCAGAGATTTGGTTATTTTTGGAACTTCGAATAGCCAGATTTCTAACGGTGTATAAGAGAAAATACTTTAAAAAAAAAACTAACACTATAATTCTGATAATGAAAAAAAAATAACTCAGCTAAAAAATGACAGCGTTAATAATAAGATTATTTGCTGTTTATACGTATAAAATAAGTATTTCAAACGACTTACTTGTTGGGGTATAGTCGGAAGGGTCAGATCGTGGCAGAAATCGTTTGGCCTGAATCATGGCTGACTGCACATTTGAGCAGAAGTCTAGAAACACAAATCCAAGAGTGACGTTCGGTAGGAGGTCAGCATCCTAAAATAAGTAACAATTTGATAATGCGGTAAACAAACTTCGCATGATGACCTTAAGGATGTAGTGTACTGATTAATGACATAAGAATGGGCCCTTTAATGAACACAAATTTGAACCTAACATCGTTGGATGTCTGCCTGTTCGTGTGGTATGCGCTTTGGACTGTCATTCAGTAGGCTCGAACCCTGCCCGCTGCCAGTGGAGTAGCTAGGGTGTATGGCGGGGGTTCCTAATTTGAAAATACCCCGCCCCCCGGGCGCCCACTTGAGAGAGATCCCAAGTAATTGTCCGAAATTTCCTTTTACATTAAATATTACGCCATTATCTCATGTCATGATGTTAAATGTCAAAATGCGAGGCCCCCAAAGAGGTCCAAGCCCCCCACCCCCTGGGCCCCCAAATCCTTAGCTACGCCACTGTCCGAAACATGTACAACATTTAACAAACATTTTAACAACGTGATAGTGATTGGTCATTGTTGGTCAAAAGAGTTAGGTGGTCGTGTGGACCGAGAGTAATAGTTCTAGAAGGCCTGTACACTGACCTGTGACGTCGCGACCTGTGGGTAGTTTAGACCAATAGCTCGTTGCCACGTCACAAGTCAAGCTGGTGAAACGGCGTGCTGGACTTGTTGGACAGGGTTACCAGGTGTCTGTTCCATCCTCAACCCAGAGGAAATTAAAAAAAAACAACCCAGGGTAACCCAAACAGAGGCTGTGTTCGTTACCCCTTGTATGCCTAGCTAGTTCCACTGCTAGACGTTTCCACCGCTCTACAGAGAAGCTACGTGGGCTGGAATCCTCAGAGGAGAAACTAACGGAACTGTCGAGGCTAATTTTGTCATTAGACTTTTGATAAGTATTATAATAATATTTCCTGTTTGGCTTAACAAATCTATGTCATGTAGAATCAGTATTGCAATTAAAACGTATAATTGCTCGTGTTGGTTTATCTGATTCAGAATGCATATTCCAATTTGCGCAATATGTTAGGTCAGATTAAGAATGTCCTTAAACATATCAACTTATCTGAAGATAAACACAATGACATATCAACTTATCTAAAGATAAACACAATCACAAATCAACTCATTTGAAGATATACAGAATAGAATATAAACTTATCTAAAGATAAACACAATCGCATATCAACTTATCTAAAGATAAACAGAATAGAATATCAACTTATCTAAAGATAAACAGAATCGCATATATACTTATCAAAAGATAAACACAATCACAAATCAACTTATATAAAGATAAACAGAATCGCATATCAACTTATCTAAAGATAAACACAATGGCATATCAACTTATCTAAAGATAAACATAATTGCATATCAACTTATCTAAAGATAAACAGAATCGCATATCATCTTATCTAAAGATAAACAG
The DNA here is from genome assembly GCA_036873155.1 of Biomphalaria sudanica. NCBI lineage: Eukaryota > Metazoa > Mollusca > Gastropoda > Planorbidae > Biomphalaria > Biomphalaria sudanica. The sequence continues at coordinate 340,714 of JAZGLO010002315.1, read as the reverse complement.
AATCGCATATCAACTTATCTAAAGATAAACACAATGGCATAGCAACTTATCTGAAGATAAACACAATGACATATCAACTTATCTGAAGATAAACACAATGGCATATCAACTTATCTAAAGATAAACACAATGACATATCAACTTATCTGAAGATAAACACAATGGCATATCAACTTATCTGAAGATAAACACAATGACATATCAACTTATCTATAAAGATAAACACAATGACATATCAACTTATCTAAAGATAAACACAATCATATATCAACGTATCTGAAGAGATGCACTATCACGTCGGGTAGGCACAACCATAACCCTAACTTATAGGCAGAAATGATATTACAGAAGACCTACCATGTTGTATCTCGTGACCTACCATGTTTATCTCGTGGCCTAAAAGGTTTATCTCGTGACCTACCATGTATATCTCGTGACCTACCATGTTATATCTAGTGACCTACCATGTTTATCTCGTGACCTACCATGTTTATCTCGTGGCCTACCATGTTATATCTCGTGACCTACCATGTTTATCTCGTGACCTACCATGTTATATCTCGTGACCTACCATGTTTTCTCTCGTGACCTACCATGTTTATCTCGTGACCTACCATGTTTATCTCTCTGATTCTTGCGACCAGTATCTCCGTCGTCTGAATGATGGCTGTCGCATCTAAAGAGACTCTCTCCCCGCACACCAAGTTCTGGTCATACTCCGAGAAGGAAAACAGACCCCCGATGTTTAAATCTCCTAGCTCCTGGTACGTGGCATCCAGTCTCCGGTCACCAATGATGTAGCCCCTAACACTATCAGAGATACAGAGTATCAAGACTCCAAGGAACAGTGACATTTGATTTTGAAAAGCTTCTAAGTTGAATAGATTATACAGTGTGTTATATAACAACTAGGCATCTCTCATTTCAAATGTTGTCCTGTGTGCATCCATGCTTAGTGGCTATATGACCTGTGAAACGGTACTTTTATGTTGACTATTATTTTATGTTCAAAATGTAAGTTTTATACAAGGTGCATCAGTATTGGCATTGAGCGAATATAGATCTAATATACACATCTCCATTTACACAATAGGGGCCTACATGCAGAAACTTATTACCCGACCAAGTAGATTAAATTGGCCTGCCTTTTCGATAGGACATGTTTAAATAAGTTTATAACTAGATCTAAGAATATAAAAAAAACATAGTCACTAATCATATTGTAACAGAGCAGAGTGTTTTGCAGACCTAGATGTAATTCTTACACAATTTTGAGAAGAGATTGTATTGTAGTGTTTTTTGTTGTCACTTTAACTACCGGTATTAATATTAAATGTAACCAAATAAATGTGTTAATATGAACCTATTTTGTCTATATGTAGTACTAATGCATGAGAATAGATAATTTCTTTAGTTCGGATATTCTAGAGAGAGCATATTTCACATAGTGAGTTGCATCTTTTTCCTACACTAGAACTAAATATTTCACATGTTATTTTCATTTTATTCACTTCCGTTTAGCATTAGTTTCAAATGGTGCTGGATCTTGGCATCACTATACATGTTTCGGATGTTCCTTTCGAATAAAAGATTAACTCTTTCTCTCCTAACTGACGAAACCAGCGTTGATTCCACCAGAATGTGATAAATAATTACGGAGTGAAAGAGTTAAGCCTATTACATCGTAACAGAAGGCCTCAACACTAACCTGCAGCGTCACAACCTGTAGGCAGTTTAGACCAATAGTTCGTTGCCACGTCGTACAGACCTTCAGACAAGCCTTATTATTATATAATGCTTATTTTCTTATTACGTAATGTTCACTTAACACTTTGGCCGTAACCCCGAACCTTATTTTTTTGCACATTCAATAAAACAGCCCGCATTTCAACAACCCCCGCCCCACCCCACCTCGTTTTTGGCCAGTGTATTCTAAGTATATGTTACTTTTAATCTTATGATCGACGTTATACAGTCTCTTTCAACCTTTATGTAGATCGAATTATAATTTTAAATTTCGCAAAAAAACAAAACAACAACACTGTTTTAAAAAAATATTTAAAAATTAAAACAAAGTATCTTGTGATTAGAGATTTGAACCAATGACCTTCTGGTGTAGAGTCTGACACTCTACCGACTGAGAAAACCGGATGTTTTTAATATATGGGGAAATCTAAACGAAAATATAGATGTGTAATTTTTAAATTTGACAGATTAACTTAAAAAGGTTGGGTCGACATTGTGAATTGAGAATTGTTTTCGGTAAACGTAACCGCTGTTGTTTCGATCGTGTAAGATGTTTAGTTGTTACAGACATACAGAAAATAGTAACTTGTGAAATTTTCTAATTTATTCGTCCAAGGCAAGTGGTAGAATTAGTGATATGTCAGTTCATAAAGGGTCCTTACGTTTATATTGTTAGATAAATAGATAGATAGCGCTTTTTTCATAAAAATACACCATTTCTAAAAATTACATAAATGTAAGGGAGGTAATGTTACAATATGTTAACAAAGAAAGACAATTGTTTTTTTTTATTTTCAGCATCACTAAGTCAAATATATTTATAAAATGTACAAGAAATGTTCACAACAAATATAAATATTAGTTAAAGGTTTTTTTCTCTAGTCAACTAGCTGTTAAAATTAAATGAAAACATATATGTTTTTTTATAAAGGCCAAGAATGCACTTTGTATGTTAATATCATACACATTTTTTAAAATGGACTTTTTATGCACAGACTTTCATACAGTAGCGTAACAAGTAGCTGTATGACCTGGTACTAATCAGTTTCCTCAAAATTGTAAAAATAATCATATTTTATTTATTGTTTGTTTAGTGCCCACATCAGGAAAAAAGATGCTTATTTTTGTGCGTTTTGTTTACCGTTCGGTCTGTCTGTCATGTTTAGAAACAAAAACAACTGTAAAAGCTATTGAAAATCGGGTTTCCGAAACATCTCAATAGTTTTAAGTATATATAACAGATTCTTCCGGCTGTTTTTGTGAAAAAAAAATCCATGCCAACCAATGTTTGTTTGCTCTTCTAACTTATAAAATTAATTATGCAAGCGATCCATTTAAATGAAAATGCCAATAGCTCTGTTGGTAACTGTGCTGGGACATCGAGCAGCTCGATGCTTTGTTCTTTTCTTTTCCATTTCAAATCAATACCAAAAGATTATCTAAAATCACTCGTCTGACATATTGTACATATCCGGTAGTTGTCATGCCTAATGTTTAATATATCTCTTTATCAATAATAGGCTATTAGTATGTTATTAAGTTAACAGCAATGCCTGGTCGAGCAGTTAGCGCCCTGAACTGATTATCTCAATGGTCCCGGTTTTAAAATCTTGTCTTGAATATTCCTTGCGAATAGGCGGATCCAACAGGGATCCAACTCCGACCGCCTCTGAGTTTGTGTGACAACACAAACTCTCTTTGTAATCTTGTTGTTTATTCATTCATGTTCTGTTAGGTATATACTGCTAAATGGTGAAGGCATTATAACTTTTTAACTCTAAAATCCAAGGCAAACAGATATTAAACAGAAAAATATAAAATAATTAGTTCATGTAAATGTCAAGAGTTGGAATAAAAAAAATAAATAACTTTGAGACAATCTGTTTGAGGTTTTATTTTGTCATTCTTACACAAACAAGACAAATTTTTACAACACAAAAAAAAAAGAAAAAGAAACTCTTCGTTAATGTTAAACATCCTTAAGGTTAACGCAACTATTGAATGAAGAAAATGCAATATTCCAATCTGAACATATAAGAACTGAGTCCACATAAGGTAATAACAACAGTATTCAGGTAAAGATAGAAAGACTGATCTTAAACTGTATCATCGCTTGTCTTTCCATTGGATACATCATCTGTGTGAAGTGTGTGCAGCATTCTTCCAACTAGCTAAATACCCATGCATTCATTTCATGTCTTTCCTACTAAAGGAGGTCATAGATAGAGAAAAACTAATTATGTCTAATTATGACCCCCATCTCAATTTCAAAATTGAACTGGTGACAGAAATTTAGGATTTGTTTCGTTGTCTTTTTAAAATATGTTTTAACATACTTTTTGACTAAAACTAATAATAATAATAAGATTGTGTTTAATTGGGGATGAAATCAATCTCATCTCTAAGATGACTGTGAAGTCTGATCTTCACTTTGAAAAACAAGCCACACTCAAGGCATGGGTAGGTTGGGTCTGCTGTAGTAATACCTGCCTTTACTCTATGCAATCATCAAAAATAATTTGATGAAAATTATATCAAATAAAATTATTTAATTTTGCAGGCCTATTATGTTACTGTAAACTTCAATTCAAAGTAATCAAATCTTCTTGATAAATCCTCACAAATGACTATTTTCAAGTTTCAGCTACGGTGAGAATATTTTTTGTCTTATTTTTTTTATCGTAGGTTACCAATGTAATTTGTTAGCCACTGATGTAAATAAGAAAAATCAACACATGCATCTCACTTTATATAGAGTCACAAAAGATGGAGTTTTGGTTCATCAAATGCGAAGACTCCACATCGCCCTCATGGGGAAGAAACAAGCCACTACAGTGTGAGGAGAACATATGAGTAGCGGGGGTGAATCTAGTAGCCTATTGTTTAGACTTTCATCAGAGCTTTTCCAAAGTTGGCGCCAGTGAAGAGACTGATGAACGCTGCAGGCATGTTCTCAAAGACTTCAGTCACGTGTTCTTTGGTTTTTAATTTACCCTGAAAAAGAAACAACTGAAAATTATTTCAAATATTCATTTACAAAAATGTCACAGGTAAAGCAAAGAACTTATTGTAGCATGTTTTATTTAGCTGAATTTTGTTTAATACAGAGTGTGAAAGTACAAATTGTGAAAAGTAGCTATGTACAACCAAAGTGGAGGCGCTGTGATGAGCAGTAAAACGTTTGCTTCCAAGTTGGGTGTCCCGGGTTCAAATCCTGGGATTTTTTTATTTCGGGATCTTTGGGCACCTCTGAGTCCACCCAGCTCTGCTGAGTACCTGACATTAGCTGGGTAAAAGTAAAGGCGGTTGGTCGTTGTGCTGGCCACATGACACCCTAGTGTCTGGGGGAGGTATGGCAAGAGTGAATATGTTACTTTGATATTTTGGTATGATAGTTATATCCCCTTGTTTATGTACTCCCAGGTTACGAATGTGAATAGTCTTGCACATGTTATGAACTGAATGATTCCTTGAATGTGCGAGAGAGTGTGTCATTCAGTGAGGTCTTGTTCTTGGTCCTGGATTGGTGGTTGTTTATTAATATTAATATTTATTGTGCATTATTTGTGCTCTATCGGATATTAAATTATTATTTGTATTTCCATGGATAGCTGGAGTTGAACTGTATTTGTTTAGTAATATTTAATTGTGACCCCTAACAAGCCAAGCAAAGCAATAAAAAGAACCTGACACCTAGTTAGCCATTGGGCACAGAAACACACGAGCTTACCATCATCTACTCTATAGACCACAAGGTGTGAAAGGGGAACTTAATTTTTTTTAAGACCAGAAGTAAAGGCGTAAGAGAGATTGAGAGTTTAGTTGGCAAAGTTAGTGAAGTTAGCATCGAAATTTCGATTACAAGATGCTCTTGATAAAGTTACTAATTGGTCCAAAGACTGGGGCATGTCCATCAACACAAAAAAGACAACATATACCATATTCTCAATGTCAACAAAACAACAAACAATAAAATTAACATTAGATAAGGAAGCTTTAGAAAAAAATGACAGCCCTACATATCTTGGAGTCACCTATGACCCGAGACTAACCTGGAATAACCAAATAGATAAAACACAGAGTTAAGGTATCCAGAGACTATCCCTCTTGAAAAAATTAGCTGGCACAGATTGGGGAGCTAATCACAACATCCTGAAAAAGACCTATACTAGTTATGTAAGACCTGTACTAGAATATGGTGCCACAGCATGGGGCTCAGCAGCCCAAACCAACCTAAGAAAAATAGACAAAGTTAAAAATATTGGTCTAAGGATAATGACAGGAGCAATCAAAACAACACCCATAAGAGCTATGGAGGAAACCGCTGCCCTGATCTCTCTGGATGAAAGAAGAGAAATAAAAATCCTTTCCCAATTCACTAAATTGGAAACCTTGGAGAGGCACCCACTCAGAACAAAAATCCACAAAACTGGCACAAAAAAACGTCTCAAAAGGACCAATTTCATACAGGAATCTCTAAACCTAAAAAAGAAACACCAACATGAAAAATTACTCTGGAATCCTTGATACACTATAATGAATCTCCACCCTGGGACGTAAGTCCTCTTCCTACTTGTTTGTTTTACATGTTTCAGATGTTCCTTCAGAGTTGAAGATAATTACTTCCTAGTCCAAACCTCCCGCAGGACGACGGGGGATGGGAGCGGGCAGGGTTTGAACCCGGGACCATCGATAAATCTGAACGACAGTCCAGCGTGCAAACCGCACGACCATATTGAAAACATAAAAAGAAAACTAGAAAAATCCATTGCAACTGGAGAGCTCCCTGACAGTCACAGAGCAGAAAGGGAAGCACTAGCACTAGCTGCTACCATTCTAGCATATCATCCAAGTTCCCCACACAGGCAGATTGTCTTACTAACCGATGCGAAAACAACCCTCCAAAGCTTGCAAAACTCTGATTCCTCTTATATTAAAAACCTCAGAACAGCACTTACAAAGCTCAACAACAACAGTAAAAAAAACTGTTATTCAATGGATACCAGCTCATATAGAACTAGAAGGAAATGAGAAGGCTGACACACTCGCCAAGAGTGGGAGAACAAACTCACAAATAAACTCTGTACTCTATCCAGAAGAAATGAAGAAATTAATTGTAGATAAAATAAATGAGAAATGGACGAGCTCCCATCCAAATCACAAGAAAGATGACGCTAGCTATCCCGACAAGACCAACGTCTAATCTTTCGACTCAGGACCGGACACAACAGAATGCGACAACACATGTACCGGAAGTTCAAAATTGGAACCAGTGAAATCTGCCCATGTGGAGTATTACCAGAAAATGCCAACCATGTCCTCCAAAACTGCTCTCTTTACCAAGAGGCCCGTATAAGACATTGGCCCCAAATCACCCCAATAGAAAGAAAACTATATAAAGAGCTCCCTGATTTGGAAACCACTGCGCAGTTCATCTCATGTATTGGTCTAGTCATATGAACACTCCAACATAACAATGAGAACAATGAAGAAGAAGAAGAAGAAGTGAAGTTAGCAATGTGAACATGTAAGGAGTAAGTTATAAAGGTCAACTAAGGTAATGATGTAACTAGAGAGCTAATAGTCATGTAGAAAGTGAATAGATATTTAAGTTCAAGTGATCAGTGTGTATTTCAAGACAGTATAAATTATATTTATCTATCATGATCATGACTAGACCGAAGGCCTTAGTCAGGTCAATGAACGCAATGTATAAAGGCATCCTTGGTCCTCTGTCCAAAACAGTGCTCCACACTCGCATGTTAAAGTGTTTTACAAGATGAACCATAGTTGTTACAGCTGAAGTAGGCCAACTAGAGTAAAGTGCGAAGTTCGAGCGCATTAAGCCCGCTGGCAGCAATTTTCAAGTTTGGATTTTTATAACACCGTAACGGTCTGACCTATGAAAAAACTGATAGTATCTCTGAATTCGTCCTTTTTTCTATGAAAATAGATTGGATTTAATGTATCACTAGGCTTAGTTAAAATTAAATACGAAGTCAAAGAGGTGTAGGGTAAGTATCGCCAAGCGTACTTTTCCTCGAGCGGACTTTTCCCCAGTTAGTAACCTCGATCGGGTTGGTGGAAGGTTCGAACAGATCAAAGGAAATATATCTAAAAACATGTTTTAATATTTAATTTTTACTACAAAGTCATTTTCTTTTTACTCCAGCGCAAGAACACCATCCATTGCACCATTTCCCACCCTCCACAACTTCAAATAGTCTCTTTAAGCTGATGAGCAATCAGACTTAAAAATAGCCTTAAGCCCATTACCCATTTCCTTCACTACCGGGTAGTAAAAAAGAATAACTCCACACCTCCTGAGTTTGACCTCACCATGAACTTAGCCTTTACAAGGAAAAGGAAATAGTATGTGTCGGAAGTAAAGAAAAAAGGTGCATGCGCAGTAGCAATACAGTAGTAATTTGGTAAACATTCAAATAAAAAAGTTATAGCAATAAAAAGTGAACTGTTCGAACCTCTTGACAAATTGGGGCTGCTCGAACTTCGCACTTTCCTATATGATGTTCACGGGCATTGGATTTATCTAGTATCTTATCTTTTTAGTAAATAAACATATTATTCAGCAAAGAGTTGAGTAATTCCAATGATCGTTGTTGTCCAGTCTCTGGACAGTAACACTGCCCACTAATTCTTTACCTGGACTCCTCTCCCCCTGCCATGTTCACACAAATGATTAGATGAAAGAGGAACTAGGCAAGTTGCTTGTTTTGAAGTTTAAATTAACAAATAAAACGAAGATTCAAATTTTCACTACGTCTAAAACTTTGCACATTAAATGGAGTAAATGATAAAATGAAAATACAATAATCAAATGCCACAGTAATGCTAGTTAGTATTTATGTTAAATTTAATGACCAAAAAAAAAAGTGAATCTATTTGCTCTTTATAAAAATGAAATGTTGACATTATAGAAATCCACAGTCCACTATTATAAGATAAGAAACAGAGAATGTGACAGAAATCTACTATTATAAGATAAGAAAAGCAAAATTATAAGACAAACTATGAGAATGTGAAGCTAATTACCTGTGTGATAAGCTCAATCAGTTCCCACCTGACTTCTTCAAAGTGGGATAAGTTTTCTGGACTGAAGATTGCAAAACTTTCATGTCTAACACTCTTGTTATGTTTTTTATAACCTTGACCTGGGTAATACAAATTAATATTGCTAAATACACTTAGCCTATAAATTATTTATTTTTTTTAATTTGCTTTTCAAAATGCAGACACAGTTGTTGTTTTTTTAAAAGGGTACATAATCGGCTTGACTGGAGTTGCACCACCAGAGAACAATCAGCCAAACATACCAACCTTTTGTTCTATGCACATCCATACAGGGTGTCGGCTATACCAGTTTGTCCAGATAAAAGGGCCTATTTGTAGAATAATTAGGGACACTTCAAGAGGATATTGACAGTTTCATAAACGTGGGCCCACAGTCTGCAGAGGGATAAGATTCTGGTTTTAAAATATATTGACATCAGCCGAAACCTTCATTATAAGTACTGATGATAGATAAAACATCTAATCAGTATGCTTAGGACAGCTACTGAGAGGGAAGATTTGGTAGCACACACCATCCTAGCACTCCTATGATGAAAGCCAAGAACCGATAATTATGATGATGCATTTTTAACATAACAAAAAAAAAATTCTAAACGTAAGAGTTATTTAGACAACAAAATGTCAAGCAAGATTCGTATCAGACTAGAAATATCGATGAGAACCAGAGCCATTATTACAAACACTAACTTTTTGATGGCTAAAAATTCTTGCTGTCCTAATCTTACATCTGGGGTCGCAGTGGCCGGGTGTTCAGGGTTCAAATCTCAGTGAATATGGGATTTTTAACTTCAGATTTTTAGGGTGCCCAACTCTAATGGCTACCCGATTTTAGTAAAGGGAAAACAAAGGCGGTTAGTTGTTATTTCTGGCCAAATGACACACTGCTCATTAACTGCTGGCCAAAGAAACTGAAGACCTTAACATCATCTGCCCTTTAGACAGCACTTTTATCTTACATCACCATGAGGCTGTAACCTCGCATTACAGCTCTTCATAGAAGAAAGGAGAAAGGTGGTCCACAAATCTTGCATGGTGCCCCAACAGACTAAGGGATAGGTGAGGTGTTTGTATGTAAAATGTTTTGCATGTTTCGGATGTTCCTTCAGAGTTGAATATAGTTTACTTCCTAGTCCAAACCTCACACAGGACAACGGGGGATGAGAGCAGGCAGGGTTTGAACTCGGACCATTAATAGATCTGGACAACAGTCCAGCGCCCAAACCGCACAACCAGGCACCCATCTGTGAGGTGAGGTGAATTAGCTCAAGTGAAACTACACTAGTTATTCACCACTGTCTAGGTGCTCCTCATTGTCAGCTGGTACATATGAAAAGACTCAATGACTCAGTCATAAAGACACTTAAACTTTATTACTTTTATATCACACCACACACTGGCAAACTGTTCTTTTGCAAACTTACACAATTTGGTAATTCCTTCAGACATTTAACCTGACACATACAAGAGAAATTTGATTATACAACACATTCTTCTGTGACATGGCTAAACACATCATTAAAAACTATTTTGGGTAAGCATAGCTACTGTTAATAGCTATCAGAGATGTTATGATCACTTGAATCAGTGGACACATGAGTTTCCAAATTGCTTCTGTTTTAAATATTTCGGATGCTCCTTCAGTTTTGAAGAATATTACATATTCCCCCTAACCTCCCGCATGTCGGCGGCAGATGGCAGTGGTTAGGATTCGAACCTGAACTATTGAGATGACAGTCAAGAGCACATACCACACAACCAGACAAACAATGGTTATTATAAATCTTTTCTTACTTGCTGAGTCATCATTGTAAGTAGAAATATTACCGCAGTCTAAAACACGGCCATGAGATTTCATTTTGCTGTTTACTGTGTTAGATATATTGCCACCCACCTGAATAGAAATGAAATGAGTATTGTTAGCCTTGTAACATTAGAAGTACATGCTGTAATCATCAACAATAACAAATGAGAACAGTATAAATAGAATGAGATCTGAAAACGTACATTGTCAAAGTAAATGTCAACGCCAGAAGGTGAAGCAGTGTCAAGACTGGATGAGATGTCATCCGTTTTGTAATTTATGGCGTGATCAAAACCAAGGTCTTTTATATACTGGCACTTTTCATTAGATCCAGCTATACCGATCACAGTCAGACCCCTGGAGTACAAGATAGATGACTAAATGATACAGATTAAGAAAAGAATAAAGAATTTGTTGCAAAATGTTTGTTTCATCAACTTTTAATAGCTGATTCAGAAAACTAAATAGAAAATATTGCTTTCAATAGCTTTATTAATGAAATGTTAGATAAAAATCAAGAAATCTGATATATCAGAGCCCTATAAGACACTAAATAATATTTACCCTTTTTTAAAACTTATTCTTTGACTTGAAATTCACAAGTATTAAATCTGAGAATCTAACAAAATACAGACTACAGACATTTTTTCGCATCATAGCATTTAACTTTTTATAAAACGTCAGAGCATTTATTTACAGACAAAAAGTCCAGCAGTGGGTTCTCAAAACTGATAGAATAAGCTTTAAATGTCCACAAACCTTAACTTGGCCAACTGACCTACAACACTGCCCACAGCCCCTGCAGGGGAACTGACCACTATAACTTCACCAGGCTTGGGATGACATTTGTTTTGAAAAGCCATGAAGGCAGTGACCCTGTGAACATAAAAAAAAACAGCCCACCTCATCAAGGTTATGGTTGATACAACAGGTAAACATCATTGGCAATAAAGCAGATAAAGATTGTTTTATTTTGTAGCATAAAAACTAACAAACAACATTAAATTTTGCGAATGTTGATTAGCATTAAGAACAAAGTCTATTGACTAGATGTAAGAAATAAATACTAGAACACATGAAACAAAAACTCTTATCCCTTAAGTCTCAGTTTGAGCTATTTAAAAAGAAATGTCAATATTAGAGAGTCATCATCAGAACAGATGCCACCTTCAACCATTCCTAAACATTAACTTCACTATTGTTATTTATCAGTTACATTAAAAGATTTGAACAAATGAAGTCAGGGACAGACTGGCAGCATGTACACAAAAGATCTGAACAAGTCAATTCAGGGACAGACTGGTAGTATGTACACAAAAGACTTGAACAAGTCAAGTCAAGGACAGAGGCAGTATATACACAAAAGATCTGAACAAGCCAAGTCAAGGATAGATTGGCAGCATGTACACAAAAGATCTGAACAAGTCAAGTCAAGGACAGATTGGCAGCATGTACACAAAAGATCTGAACAAGTTAAGGACAGATTGGCAGCATGTACACAAAAGAACTGAACAAGTCAAGGCAAGGACAGATTGGCAGCATGTACACAAAAGATCTGAACAAGTCAAGTCAAGGACAGATTGGCAGCATGTACACAAAAGATCTGAACAAGTCAAGGCAAGGACAGAATGGGCAGTATGCACACAAAAGATCTGAACAAGTCAAGGCAAGGACAGATTGGCAGCATGTACACAAAAGATCTGAACAAGTCAAGGCAAGGACAGAATGGGCAGCATGTACACAAAAGATCTGAACAAGTCAAGGCAAGGACAGAATGGGCAGTATGTACACAAAAGATCTGAACAAGTCAAGGACAGACTGGGCAGTATGTACACACCCTGGCATGCCAGCAGCTCCTAACCAAAGCGATGGAGAGACACCAGAGACATCCACAACTTTCAGAACTTTAGTCCCGTAACTTCTGGGTTTGGTCACATTGATGACGCTGTGTGACCTCCAACCGGCATGGACACACACTAGTGAACCAACTGGATATTCAGCAGATTTGGCGTCAAGCACTCTGAAAATCAAAAGCAAGGTATAAAATAATTATTTAGATAGTTCTATAATTTTGGTCTCCCTCTGTAGATAAAGAAACTTTTTAAAAAAAACTGATTGTAGTGCAACATTAGAGCATTGATTACTTTGAGCTTTGAGTGTGACATTACAAACATCACACGATAAACATCTCATTAGTGACAGAGTCTAGACTGTTCCTGCTTTAAGTTATATTCATTGTAGATCTGTGGTAAACTTATGTTATTTTTACCTTCAATCTTGTTTATGTCTTTGTTGCTGTTTTGAAGTGTACCAAATGTATAATATTGCATCAAAATACACCCACACAGTTGTACACATGCTTCCTCTCAACATACTCAACGGCAGCAAGACATATCACAATATAAAATCTGCTTTAATAAAATGCTCAGAATAGTTTGTTTTTAAAAGTATAATTTATTACAGGCATTAACTAAATTTGTTTTCAACCCTATATTCTGTCTTACAATAACCAATTTATTCTGGAACATGGGCTATCTGCATTTTACATTTATATTGAATGATAAAATGGTAATTGGGCATGTCACCGAGGTTCTAGCATATTCTACTCACTAGATCAGACACATTATTACAATGGACAACAGCTTTCTCTGCATCAGATGTGGGAAAACATGCAGGTCCTAACTGAGTTTGGGTGGTCATGTCAATTACTGCACTCATCCTTAATCTTCGGAATCAAGGACATTGCTATTTATTCATTCATTCATTAAAAGTAACCAAAGAAGATGTTCCTTTTTTAACTTGGTAGTAAATGAAATTTATTTCTGACCACAAATTTAGACATTAATTCAGATCAAATATGTTTGCTAGTAAGGAAAACTCAAAATACAAAAATTACATTCCTGTATATAATAACCTACAGCATTTAAAATATGTGTGTCTTCACACATGATACTGGTTAAAAAAAAGGTGTGAGCTGCCATGTGGATACTGGTTGTGTGTTTTCACACAAAACACTGACTAAAAAAATATTCAATCACCTGCCAACTTGTTCACCTGGTAAATTTTTGCCACTTGAGAGAACTCTAGAAGGTAAAAAAAGGAAACAGCTTTAATTAAATTAAACTTTATACAGTAATTGCATCTAATTGAAAAGGGATATCAGTATAAGATTAATTTTAATACAAACAATTTACTGAACATAAACCAAACTAGACAGTTTAAATTTTTTTCCCCAGCAAAGAACAATCTACAATTTTTTTACACCGAAATTCTTACTCAAACAGAACAAGCACAACTCGACCATCACAAAGTCACAAAAAATAATATGAAAAAATGCCAAACTTTGCCAACAGTTGCCTATGCCGGAAGCTGGCACTGGGAATCAGGTGTCAAGCCTTAACAAACCTGGAAAAGATAAGTCACCAGTGAAGCTGAGGATACTGGAATGACATGGGATCCGATGAAGAAGGCTGCTCAGAGTTTGGTGTTCCTTCCGATGCTCCCTTGTGGGTTCACAGGAATAAGTCAAGTAAATCAACCACCCTAGTACAGACAGTGCGACCCATTGTCAGGGATACCCTCTTAGGATGCACCAAGTTTTTTCACCTCACAATCCAGCATATCTCACAATGTATTGTGCAGATCAGCGGAGAAAACAGTTAGATACTTTTCCACAGTACAAACTGCAAAACAGCCTACAAATCAGTAGCAAAATGGCCCTGGCCTCAAAACTCATGCCTCTTGCGCCATTGGATTGGACAGCTTTTCACAGGAATACAGATTGTGACATGTTTATTGGAAATTTGTATGGCCTCCAGACCAAAATAAGGCTGGAAACCATTGCTCTAGGCTTAGATGTCTAAAATCTTAACAATATATGTTGCAGTGCTGAAAACACTGAAGACTGCAAGTTAAACATAAAACTTTTTGAAAGCCAAGCTTATATTGAGTGAAATTGCATCAATTATTAGGGCATGCCAGGCACACATTTTATATTCTTTTAAAAACTAAATTACTATAAAGGAGCTTATAATTATTTTTAAGCACATTATTAGGGTTTGTATAATTTGAATTTCAACAGTAAAATCCCATATAAACAAAATTCATTAATTACTATTACTTGATTGTAAGCCAGTGTAAGCCTAATTTGTTAATTTTTTGTATTGATTCATGTATTGTCATCAACAATGAATAATTATGAAAAAGTTTCAAAATGTTCGTAAGTGACAGAAAAAACATGTCAAAGATTTTCACCAGACGGGCAGATAGGGTGAGCTTGATATGACCAGACAGGCAGATAGGGTGAGCTTGATATGACCAGACAGGCAGATAGGGTGAGCTTGATATAACCAGACAGGCAGATAGGGTGAGCTTGATATAACCAGACAGGCAGATAGGGTGAGCTTGATATAACCAGACAGGCAGATAGGGTGAGCTTGATATGACCAGACAGGCAGATAGGGTGAGCTTGATATGACCAGACAGGCAGATAGGGTGAGCTTGATAAAACCAGACAGGCAGATTGGGTGAGCTTGATATAACCAGACAGGCAGACAGGGTGAGCTTGATATAACCAGACAGGCAGATAGGGTGAGCTTGATATAACCAGACAGGCAGATAGGGTGAGCTTGATATAACCAGACAGGCAGATAGGGTGAGCTTGATATAACCAGACAGGCAGATAGGGTGAGCTTGATATGACCAGACAGGCAGATAGGGTGAGCTTGATATAACCAGACAGGCAGATAGGCTGAGCTTGATATGACCAGACAGGCAGATAGGGTGAGCTTGATATAACCAGACAGGCAGATAGGGTGAGCTTGATATGACCAGACAGGCAGATAGGGTGAGCTTGATATAACCAGACAAGCAGTCAGGGTGAGCTTGATAAAACCAGACAGGCAGATAGGGTGAGCTTGATAAAACCAGACAGGCAGATTGGGTGAGCTTGATATAACCAGACAGGCAGACAGGGTGAGCTTGATAAAACCAGACAGGCAGATAGGGTGAGCTTGATAAAACCAGACAGACAGACAGATAGATAGGGTGAGCTTGATATAACCAGACAGGCAGACAGGGTGAGCTTGATAAAATCAGACAGGCAGATAGAATGAGCTTGATAAAACCAGACAGACAGATAGGGTGAGCTTGATATAACCAGACAGGCAGACAGGGTGAGCTTGATAAAACCAGACAGGCAGATAGGGTGAGCTTGATAAAACCAGACAGACAGACAGATAGATAGGGTGAGCTTGATATAACCAGACAGGCAGACAGGGTGAGCTTGATAAAATCAGACAGGCAGATAGGATGAGCTTGATAAAACCAGACAGACAGATAGGGTGAGCTTGATATAACCAGACAGACAGAAAGGGTGAGCTTGATATAACCAGACAGGCAGACAGGGTGAGCTTGATATAACCAGACAACAGATAGGGTGAGCTTGATATAACCAGACAGGCAGATAGAGTGAGCTTGATATAACCAGACAGGCAGATAGGGTGAGCTTGATATAACCAGACAGGCAGATAGGGTGAGCTTGATATGACCAGACAGGCAGATAGGGTAAGCTTGATATAACCAGACAGGCAGATAGGGTGAGCTTGATATAACCAGACAGGCAGATAGGGTGAGCTTGATATAACCAGACAGGCAGATAGGGTGAGCTTGATATAACCAGACAGGCAGATAGGGTGAGCCTGATATGACCAGACAGGTAGATAGGGTGAGCTTGATATGACCAGACAGGCAGATAGGGTGAGCTTGATAAAACCAGACAGGCAGATTGGGTGAGCTTGATATAACCAGACAGGCAGATAGGGTGAGCTTGATAAAACCAGACAAGCAGATAGGGTGAGCTTGATAAAACCAGACAGGCAGATTGGGTGAGCTTGATATAACCAGACAGGCAGATTGGGTGAGCTTGATATAACCAGACAGGCAGATAGGGTGAGCTTGATATAACCAGACAGGCAGATAGGGTGAGCTTGATATAACCAGACAGGCAGATAGGGTGAGCTTGATATGACCAGACAGGCAGATAGGGTGAGCTTGATATAACCAGACAGGCAGATAGGGTGAGCTTGATATGACCAGACAGGCAGATAGGGTGAGCTTGATATAACCAGACAAGCAATCAGGGTGAGCTTGATAAAACCAGACAGGCAGATAGGGTGAGCTTGATAAAATCAGACAGGCAGATAGGATGAGCTTGATAAAACCAGACAGACAGACAGGGTGAGCTTGATATAACCAGACAGACAGAAAGGGTGAGCTTGATATAACCAGACAGGCAGATAGGGTGAGCTTGATAAAACCAGACAGGCAGATAGGGTGAGCTTGATAAGAAAAGGGCAGATAATGTAAAGGTCTTTCTGTGGTCTACAGTTAATGAGGATGTCATGTGGCCAGCACAACAACCAACCACCTTTAATTTTCCCCAACTAATGTCAGGTACCCATTAAGCTGGGTGGACTCATAAGCGCCTATAAATCCCAAAATTAAAAATCCCAGTCTTTGCAAGGATTCAAACCCAGGGCACCTGTTCGGAGGCCAAGTCATTTACTGTTAAGCCACTGTGCCTGTGAATTAGTATGTTCATTTTTGCTTACAACTTCATGATTAACAGAAAAAAGAAAAAAGTCATATTATACTGACCTAAAATATGGATCCAGGCTCAAATAAACTGCTCCAATCAGTATATCTTAGAAATGAAAAAATAAAAAAAAAGAAAATCCACTTAAATATATACCTATACTTTATTGATTAATTTATATGATTGTTGATTTAAAAAAAAAAAATATCTACACTAAAAATGTTTAAGTAGCTACAATGCACCTAATGATGAATTTGAGTCTTGTAAGACAATTAAATGTTTAGAATTTACATTGTATTCTGAAAAAGAAAAATAATATTTAATTTACTGTCTAAATCTAACCTTCATTTATGCAAGTAGATTTGTAAAATAAATTATTTAATAAATGTTTTACTTTACCTGGCCACTTGCATTGTAGAAGGACAAGTGCCGAATAGTGTGATTTGCACTTCAGACTGTCAACATGATGGTTCTGAGTTCAAGCCCCATTTGATGACATTCCCTGCAAGGAGGATTAGGGAAGAATGTACATTCTAATAATTATCATTTTTGAAGAAATGTCAAAAAAAAATATTTTCTTTATACAAAATTTTGTCTAAAATCTAGATCTTTGTCAATAATCAATTCATATTATTATTATTAAATAACCTACTCCTACAGTCTTAATAAAAAGAATGGTTTCAATTTAATTGTTCACTTATTATAGACTAGTATAGATCTATTCTAGATTTAAATAATTTTATTTATAGAGCACTATTAACAAATAAAAGGTAGGCTCAAGGCGCTATGATAACATTAAAAACATAATTATGAGAACTAAAATGACAAATTAGTCTAAAAAAAGTTTTAAACAGATAAATCTAGGTCTTAATGCTTTTCTTGAAAGTAGTGTAGCATGTTGTCTGTCTGAGATCAATGGGGAGTGAATTCCAAACCTTTGGTCCATGCACTGAAAAAGCCTGCAGACCGTAGATTTTGATGGAGAAACGTGGCACCACTAGAAGCGTTGAGTCCATTGAGTGCAGGTCTCTCTGAGGGAGTGGTCAGTTCGATAAGGTACAAGGGCATTCTTTATTATAGATACACTGATGACGAAGTGAGGCCACCTTGTAGTTGATTGTCACTTTCACAGGAAGCCAATGGAGTGTGCAGAAGAGAGTAGCAGAACTATTCGTGCGTGTTGTTCTGAATCTGTTGCAGCTTGGCAATTTTGTCCTTGTATACCTACTATCACGGTATTGCAGTAGTCAAGGCAGGAGAGTATGAATGCCACAGCTAGCTTTTTTGTTCTCCGTTGTTAAATATGGTCAGATCTGGCAGAGTCTGGCTTAATCTGAGCAGCTGCAAAACTGACTTATGACTGAGTCAAAAGATAGCGTAGAGTAGAAAACTCCTATATTTCGCACTATATGGACAAGGAACCTGGATATTAACTGGATTAACTTACCTTTGATAGAGAGAGAAGGTAATTCTTCTTCTGTCAGTACAAAGGTTTCATCTCTGGGTAGGCCATGAAATGAATCTGATAGCCTCCAAACCTTAGCCATTGTGACCATTCTCGAGGTTATTTTTTGACCACTCAGGTCACTCAGATGAAAATCTAATTCTCTCTAATCAGTGAAATCTATATATACATATATTCAGATTATTCCATTCTCATGTTATTCTGAGTTTCTAGATTAATCTAGAACTAGCCTATCCTAATAGTCCATTTTTCTACACATAAAACGGCATAACTTTGCTCCTATATAACATAGAAAGATATATTTGGTATCATTGTAAACCTCTCAGCAAGCTCTACACAACTAGATAGTTGCTAATGTTATATATTCATTCTGAATTTTTTAAACTAGGTCTACTTAAGTTACAATTTTCATTTTTTTTTAATTAAAAAAAATAACTTGTCTTTTTTTGTGAAGTCAAATTTGGGTAACCCTTACCGTCAAACTGTTGAAATTAATTTAAGTTATTAAACTCAACTTTAAGTTAAAGTAAAGATTTAAAGGTAATGTATCTCATCTACAAATGATAAAAATGGAATGGCGATCCAATTGCCTGAATTATAATTTTTATGATTTAGACAATTAATTTAGTCATTGCCTCATTCACCAAGCCTATCGGCACTATCGCCTATATCTATAGATCTAGATGCGTCAAGTCTTTTTTTTTTTTTTAATTCTATCTAGATTTAGACTAATCTATTATTTCCTCCAGATTGAGATTGTGAGACTGTAACTGTAGTGAGTAGTGTATGAGACCATGACTACGCCATCTTTGTTTATGTTTACATTCAGAACAAATCCCAGTTTGGAAATGCATCTAAATCGGTGGTTCCCAAACTTTTTTGTCTCGTAGACCCCTTGCAATGTTTTCCAGTTTTCGGTAACATCAACTTCAAAATTGTTTTTTCACTGATTTCTAGAACATATATTGTCACTATTGAAATTCAAATTAAAATGAAGCAAAATAATGTCACAAATTAACTAAACAGAAAAGGAAAAAAGCATATCGATGGGCAGCTTTGATAAAATCTCAATATTGGGCTTCAATTTAGTTAGGTTTAATATTAGCAGGCCTATATTTTCTCGATTAGATCATGTTTGACTGTTGTAAATTTGGAAAATTCATCAAGTAATAGTATTTATATGCCTTATAAATTTAACCTCATAAGAAACACTGAGATTTTGACTGTTTTATGAAATTTAGGTTATCACCTTGTCAATGCAAGTTAACCACATTAAATTTATGAAACAAGTATATTTCTGATTCCCGCTTTGTTTTAAACTTGGATCTTTAGCATCCAAGAACTCAGAAAAAATATTTGTCAGACAAACTTTTCAACAAATATCATACTTCAGTGTTTATAAGAGCAATTGATCAAAGTTTCAAATATCAGGCAAAGAGCAGTTCTTTATGGATTTCTAGTTTAAAACAAAACGAAAATATGATAATTATGACACTATATTATCAGGCAGGATTAACTAGTTCACCTTTTTTTTTTAAAGCCTGTTGTTTGCAAGTAATTACATAAGAACCTGTAAGTGACCTAATCCATTTTACCACTACACCTTTGAATAGCATTGTTGCTTAGAGAAATATTTATCATGAAATCAGATATAGAATTGAGTGAAACATGTTTTAAACCCTCTTTAATGGCCAAGTCAATTTTTTGCCTATACTAGCCTATAGTGTGCAGCTTTCTGGGGTTAGATATAGGCCTAAGTAAAAATAAGATGCTCACAAACCTCTTCCTTTATGTGATGTTTAATCAAATATTTTTTCTACTGTGGTTCTATTCTTAACTTGAAGTGTTCCAAACTATTTCAAATCATAATCTATTTTATAATGGTGGCATTGTCTCGAAATGATGTTCCACCTTAAATGGTTTATCAGCGACATAACTTCAAACTTTGTTGCATAAAAAACACATCAAAATATAGCTTGTTTGACAAGGAGGGAATGAAGCCTATTTCTAATCACCAACACTGTACTGTCTACATTTTATTTTAGATTCAGCCATGTACAATATCACTTTCATGTAGACAAAATTAAGCTATTTAAAATAAGTTATTAAAATTTAAAGATAAATTTAATTCATTCAACTAACAGGGATAAAATTTGAGGGATTAACTAATTACATACAAATCATATGTACGTAAGACTTAATATCATTAATAGTCATTAATTAATGAGAAATGAAATTTAAAGTCTTGACATGCTTATAAAAAAACTACTGTTGTAGACAGTCATTTACAGGTTATAGACCTCAAATTTATTTTTTTCACTTCTGTAGACCCCTGGGGGGCTTTATAGACCACTTTTTGGAATCACTGATCTAAATCCATTTGGGAGTCTCTTATGCTTTTGATTATATCATTAATTAAATGAGGGGAAAAAATGAGTTCCAGTATCTGTTTTTGTGAAGGAAAATTTAAATTGGTAAAGCTTATCCATCACAATCTTTTGATTTTTAATAATAATAATAATTTTTCTAGATAGTTTTGAGCTTTTTAAGTACTGCTGTAGACTGTGCAATTCTCTGGCCAGTAGTTCAGGTTTGGTTTCTTTGTATTAGCAAATATTTCTTTATTTGATTCTGCATGAAAAAAAATTTTAATAGAAAAACCAAAGTAAAAAAAAAAAATTTTGTTACTAACGTTGAGTTTGATAATTTTAATTGATTTAATAACATTGTCATCATGAACGGCATCAAATCAATAAGAGAGCATGTCAATTTATTTCAAATAACAAGTGCAACCACAATACAGCCACAACACAGGAAGAAAAAATATCAGACTGGAAATCTAATCAATATCTTTTGATATTAAATGTGATGTTAC
The DNA here is from genome assembly GCA_036873155.1 of Biomphalaria sudanica. Taxonomy (NCBI): domain Eukaryota; kingdom Metazoa; phylum Mollusca; class Gastropoda; family Planorbidae; genus Biomphalaria; species Biomphalaria sudanica. The sequence continues at coordinate 319,140 of JAZGLO010002315.1, read as the reverse complement.
TGTAAACTGTTATACATTGCAAGATCTTGAGTTATGAATAAAAACCAATAAAACAAGCTAGTAGAGACTTAGTTTTAAAACATGACTGTTTAGACTGCTAAGTGACAGCTCAGGCAGGTAGGTCTTGGAATCACCATTTTAAACTTTCTCAAGCAGATGTGATTATCGGCAAGACAAACCCCCTGGCCATAGATGATTAAATATGACTGACAGAAAAACATTTTCTAGTCCTTAACTTTTAAAAACAAAAAAATTGAGAAATGCTAGGAGGAAGAAAATCTATACAATTTAGTTAAACCCAAAAAATGTTGAATGTCAATTCTGTGAGACCTGACCGAAAATGAAATTTTGTGATCTATCAGGATTCTCATCACACAAAAAAAAAAAATGTGAACAAAGCAATCATCTCACTTTTGGAAGATTTGACTATAATTCTTACATAATTCTATTCCAGTACTTTAAATAATCTTAACACATACAACCACACCAACAATAATTACACTTATCAAAGTCTATTTATCTCTAGAGAGAAATGTTCACATCCATCAAATCTGTTGATATGCAGTGTAATGGCCAGTGTTCCCTCACTGGTTAATTCATTCCAGTCCCACATTTTTGTTCCAAACCACCAAGTACACAATCAACGAACCACAAAGTAGCAGGGAAGTGCTACAAAAACTAAACTTCGTGATAGAAGAGCAATAAAGAGAGAAGAAAGCAACCAGAATAACGGGCACATTGAATCTATGGAGAATCTCTGATTAGTTTACGACCATGGCATTTAAGTGGTCACAAACAGCACACAAAAGTCAAGTCTTAACACCATTTTTCCACGTTATTACCCCATTTTTTCATGTCTCGACCCATTTGTCCATGACTGTTCACCTTATTTGTCCGACTCTTTTTATCTTATTTGTCCATAAAAAACAGCACACTTTTTTTCCTTGGCACAGTCTGCAAAAGAGCTCGCAGCACAGCAGCAATAAAGATGGCTAGAAGAAGAAGAAGAATTTGTCCATAACAATAAACCTAAAAACAAAATCATCTGACACATCTAAAAAAAAAAATGTGAATAAATCAATCAAAGCCATGCTTGACGTATACAGCCAATAACCAAGTAAAAACCAGCAAGAAACTGCTGTAGATAGAATTTATTACAGCATAGATATGGCTAATGAGTGAAAAGTTTTTTTTTTGTTTCTGAATCATTCTCCATATCCCTCAATACATTCAAAAAGAACAGAAGATGATTTCCCTTTGCATGAGGAACAGTAAGTTGAAATGACTGTCACATGGATGAAATAATAATGAAACTCTCTTTTCCTTAGAGTGGTGCTTTGTCTGCTGGTAAAACTAATGACTTAGTTCCTGTACACTTTTAAATCTCTAATTAAAAAGACATCAAAGTATGGGTACAGTATTTAGGATATTTTAAATTTTAAGAAAATCAAACTAACAATATGACAATGATGAAATTTCATGTGGTGAAATATACAAATTACAGCATATTCTCAGAACAAGAACAAAATCTTCTATTCAGATGATTATTAATTATAAAGTTTTGGTAGAATTGTTAGTACCGATACCCCACGGGTACCAACAATGTCACTGATCTATTTTATTTAAAAATCTAAAAACAATTTCATTTTCACTTTGTCTAACTTAAAGAGTTTGTAAATTTGTTTTACATGTTCCGTCAGAGTTTAAGATAATCTACTTCCTAGTCCAAACCTCCCGCAGGATGGCGGTGGATGGCAGTGGGTAGGATATGAACCCAGGACCATGGAGATGACCATACAATAATCTAGAGTGCATATCACATGACCAGGCAGCCAAGACTGTTAAAGTGTTTGATTTAAAATGTTTGTTTCTTTAAAGTCTTCTTTTTTTTAAGAATACATTTTCACAAAATCAATATTATATAATGTCAGTAAGAAAGATTATTGCAAATGACAACAGATAAAAATGAAAACGAATATTTTGATTTAATTAAGTATGTTCTCTTTCTGTGAAACCTCTATAGCTACTTTTTAGATTACGATGAAAGTTTAAAATAATTTAATTATGTTGTAGAATTAATGAAGTGATGACAAAATTTGATTTTTAAACAACTTCTGATTTTTTCCCAAATTAATAAAAAAAATTAAAAAAAACGGATATAAAAAAAACAACTGAAAATACAAGTTTGCTTCCTATAATGAAAAAAAACAACAACATTATAAATTATAAAATGTTGATGAAAAAAAAAACAGAAACTTTAGCTTAATAAAATAACATTTTTAAATGATTCACTTTGCTGGCCCAACTGTGTATCACAGACTATTAATGAATATATCTTTGCTATGTACAACATCAAAACATCAGTGATAAAAGCCTCTTCACCGATGCAGAGTAGAGCCTCACAAACAACCAGTGGACATGAGAAACCAAAATGGTTTGTATGCAATGGGAAATGACATGTACTCATTAGGACATATACAAGTTACCGCAAATCATCTTTGGCTGCCAAAGATCAAACGTACAATGAAAACCTCATTGATTTAGAATAAATAAAACAGATACAACAGAAAGTTCCTTTTTCTCAAGTCACCAGTCAACACTGAAGATGGTTACGTCTAGAGGATCTATTGGTCACATTTTTTCCTCATCCTGCTGAATGTGGTGGGGACGAAGGCTGAATCTGAAGGCTAGATGTGTCAAATAAAATTACTGGTAGGTCACCATGAAGTCTTGGATAGGGCAAATCTACGTCTCCCTGAAAAACAAAAAAAAAATCTAGAATAAAACATATCAGGTTAGAAAGAACAGTTGTTTACAAAATATTTATAGATGCTGTCTACAAAAAGTAAAATAGTGATGTAATTCATATTAATATGCAAGTGAATTTAAAATACATCTGAGTTATGATAGGCCCCCAGTGTTACCACAATATGACCTAAACTTAAACGGTAAAAGGGACATGGTGGCTAAGGGGTAAAGCACTTGTATTCCAAAACAAGTGGTCTTAAATTCAAATCCCAGTCAACACTGGAATGGCTAATTTTAGGATGTGCCTGAGTCCAGCCAACTGTAATAGGTACCTGACATTACTTGGAAAAGTAAAGGCAGTTGGTTGTTGTGCTGGCCACATGACACCCATGTTAATAGTGAGCCATAGAAAAAGATGACCTTTACATCAACCATGGATCACAAGGTCTGACATAATAAATGTACAAAGAATAGTAATATGTCAAACATCATTACAGAAGGCTGCTTGTCCAAACAAAAGCATCCAAGATAAAGATGCTAAACACTATTCAAACACACCTACAGTTTCATTATTGGGATTCACATTCCTAATGTTCTAGAGGAGGACAAGGGATGAAGCAGAGCAGGGTAAGAATTTAGGACCATAGATAGAAGGGAAGCACAAGACATGTGGCCAGCCTACCATCAATAAAAATAACATTTTAAAGTTTTTACTCTTCAAGGTCTTCTCCAGTCAGCAATGACCAAAACTGAACTACTGGCCAGAATTGCACAGTCCACAACAGCACTTGTAAAACTTAAAAAACAATCTGGAAAGACACATGGTCCTCCATAAAAAATCAGAATGATTGGGATCTTTAGGGCACCTCTGAGTCCACCCAGCTCTATTGGGCACCTGACATTAGTTGGGGAAAAATAAAGGTGGTTAGTCATTGTGTTGGCAACAGGACATCCTCTTTTGCATGGGTCACATAGAAAGATGACCTTTACATCATCAGCCCAACAGACTGCATGGTCTGAAAGGGGAACTTTTAAATTTTACTACTACCGGTACTTCTCAGACTAATGTTATAACAGACAAGTAAATTGAATATAAATATTCACATCCTTATTTATAACAGACTGGAAAAGATGTGGAAGTTTAAAACAATTTTTCAAAGTTTTTTAGATTAGTTTGTCATTTTAGCTTTCATGTTTACGTTTGTAATGTTATCACAGCGCCTTGAATTAAAAGCGGACCTACTTCTGGTATCAAATTTCTATTGTATTGTCTCATAACAACTTTCTTGGTGTGGATATCTTTTTCTTCACAGTAAAACTCATGAGCCAAATCTCCATCTTCATCAAAGAACATGGAACTAAAAAAAAAAAGAAACAAATAGAATTATATGGTAATCTCTATAGATATCTATGAATGGAAGACTATAATGTTTTTATTATGTTCTTACATCACAACTGACACACATATACATACATCTCTTTGGACCCCTCAGCTCAAGGAAACATTAACAAACTAGATCAGATGCAATAATAGACCAATATATTTGACTAGAGTAACACCATTAGAGACCCCTAAATTTAGAGACACTTCAGGACAGAAGACTAAAAAGTAAAGTGGCAATTATACATAAAACACTGACCCATAACTTACAAACACAAAAACACAGCTTAATAAAATACTCAGACAAACAAATAAAGGCAAATTTCTTATTCCACATGCTAGGACAAATTTGTACTAAAGCTCTATCTTCCCTATTGCCATTATAGCATGGAATACATGGCTTGAATCAGCAAGGAAAACCAACAACTTATTAAGTCATTGATTAACATGCATGACTGGATTGAAAGATGGTGTATTTTCGCACATTCACCCTGCATATGCGGATACCCCGCACAAATTACAAAATAAGTAAAAACAAAATCATACAAACCACACCCTTATAAACCCTCACATGTGCGAAGTGTGACATGCCGTAAACTACCAGTACATAAAGTACTATCATCGGTACTAATTGTTTTCTTGAGGTTTAGAATGAGAAGTTCATACAAACTACACCCTTATATACCCTCAGATGTGCGAAGTGTGACATGCCGTAAACTACCAGTACATAGAGTACTATCATCGGTACTAATTGTTTTCTTGAGGTTTAGAATGAGAAGTTAATAAAATTTTCCATTTCACAACCAGACAGCGAACTATAGGAGGTATAAAAACTTTTACTCTACGTAATTATTTTCCACATTCCTATCGATTTATTCATTTTGCTCATTTGTATTTCACTACCCTGTTATGGTTACACTTCAATATAACTTTTTTGTATGTAATCAGGAAATGTTCTATTAGGCATATAATTATGCTCTTTTTATAATACAAAAATTAATTTAATTTAATGGGGTCATATCAACATTGGTATCGTCAGGAGAGAAAGAGTTAAAGACCATGGTGCCATACAAGAGGAAACAGGATGGAGGACACTTCCAACCAAGAAATATAACCAGCTGTATGAAGACCCCTCCATGATGATGTAAATAAAAAGGTGGTCGGTCACACCTTGAAAGAATGTCAGAGAACAGAGATTGTTCACCAATCTACAACAGCTAATAGTCCAGGTATGGAGAAGTTAAGTCCAAGATAGATCAGAATGGAAAGATGTGCTTAAGCAGGCCAGGGCCCTGCATGGGCTTTAGTGTCACTGGGATGGATGACGCATAGTATGTCCATAGTTTCCGTTTTTCTATGTTTATGAGTAAAATAAATTTTGTAAAACCTGTACATTTGTAAACCCCTACAGCTGTTTGTAAAAACATGTATAACCTGCGGGTTATATGTGCAAAAATATGGTGATTATCTTCTTGATAAGATTAGTTGTTGCTGTTCTCTGAAACCATCAACTACTATTCCCTTTTATGTATCATTAATAATCTTTTTTTAATTTTATTTCTGGCATGACCTACTTTTAAAATTCATTTTTTAATTGATGGACCAAGTTCTCTAATTAGCATGAATGACTAGATTAACAAATGGATATGAGTATGATGTAATTATCTTCTCTTTTGAAGTAACTTCTGGAATTTGTAATATAAGATTTAAATATATATCATACATATATATTTTTTTATTTTATAATATATATAATTTTAATTTGACTTCCTGAAATGTATAATTAAATATATATTTATAATTCATTTTACTGATGATTTCATTTGAGAGAAAATCAAGGAGTTATTTGATCCTGTTGAATAATTGAATGAGGAGAATAAAAAATATTTGTTATATATACCAGTATTCTATTATATATATATATCTTTAAATATATATAATTATGATATATATAAATATCTTATATGTTGAGTGCATGGCCTGCCATGGGTCAATTTGTAATTAGGTTTGTAAATATACATAAAAATAGAATAGACACATTATTTATAGAGCAATGAGGCTTTTTTTATGATCTGTTTGGGTCGATATTTATGAAAGGCATATCTTCAATTGCTAAACTGCTATAACCTAGACCTGTCCACCAAATCACATGTGCATGAAATCCGCAACGGTCATATAAGTTGAAATGTATGTTTTAAATAGTTACAACTGACATTGCTCAGAAAAAAAAATAATTTTTGACTGGTCACATGGTCTTCTTGTTCATTCTGGTTTGTCCTGAAAAAATCTTTTTTTTTCAAATCAAAAAATTAAATTAAACAATACAAGAGTTCATTTACCCTCTTCTTTTGAACACAAACAGAGTGGCACCCTTGGGTATCAATCCATTTTGGGTTAATCCGTCAGAGTGTTTGTGTTTATCTGATCCTCGAAACCAAGTTATAGGACTGGAGACAAGTTTTGAAACACTTGATGCAGCCTGGCCCATTTTATTTCATGGTAAACATTGACTAGATTTAGACTAGAGTCTAGGCTTGGCAGACTCGAAGGCTTAGATCACACCTAGAGTTAGAGTACTTCACTGGACTTCAGTAGATGTCTAGATCTATAAATTACTAATAATGTTTATTTCAAAGTTATCAACTTAAATTTAAGTGATAAAAAAAACTTCGGCAAACTTCCAAAAGAAGGTTCAAGAACTTGAAGAAGTCTAGTCTAGCTAGTTCTAGACTTGATTATCATCTAGATCTAGATTATTCTAGATTCTGCATCTATTCATATAATTCTAGATCTATATTTAATATTAGAGTCTAGTCTAAAGTAGAGTCTTGACTGAATCTTTAGTCTTTTCTAACAGAAGTTTCAAGTTCAAAATCAAGTTGAAGTTCCTTGTTTTATAATTATATTTTTAAAGACTTTAAATTAATAAAGTAGATCTAGATCTATGACTATCTATAATCTAGTTATCTTATCTTATATATTCATGGAATACTTTGAAAATTTAGGTTAGATTCAGATTTATCAAATGTTTATGACAAGAAAAACTGAAAAATAAACTAAAATAAAATCTCTGACAATATTAATATAGATCTAGAGTAATCTAGACTGTAGTATTCCTAGACAATAAGTCTAGAATCTAGATTAGATCTAGCAACAATAACGTCTTAGCTACTTCCGGAAATAAGTTTAGAAGGGAGTGAGGGCCCTTGACAATCATGCACTGGCACATATAGATATATAACTTTGAAAAAAACATTGGAGGCTATTTGGTAAGGGAGATGACTATTTACAATATTTTTAACACATTAATGCAAATGGTTTTAGATTTTTTGTCAACCATTTTTTTTTTACGATTGTAGGCCTATTACAAAGTTAAGTAAGTTCTGTCATAATAACTACTACATTTACAAAAAAAAAAGTTTACTTTTACTTTTAAAGAGAAAAAATATATTTAGTCAGTGGCGACTGCCTTTTGTATTCCATGGCGTGAACAACTCCGATTAACGGACTTGGACTTTGCTGATGATGTTGCACTACTCGGGGCTACAATTAAATGCATTCAAGAAATGACGGAGAGCCTAGATAGAGAGGCACCCAAAACTGGCCTCCGCATAAACTTGGATAAGACTAAAATTATGCGAGTGGGATATAAGGCAAAGGGTGCCCTCGTCAGACTTGGCGAGTCAAAGCTTGAAGAGCTGGACAAGTTCACGTACCTTGGCAGCATCATAACAAATGATGGAGTTGCCTACCATGATGTAGCGTGCCGAAAAGGAAAGGCAGGGAGCATTTTACAAAGGTTGTAGCCTATTTGGACAAGCCAAGCCATTGGACTCGAGACAAAAATATACCTTCTCAACACAATCGTCATTCCAACTGCTACATATGCATGTGAGACGTGGAAGTCATTTGTCAAAATTGAGAAAAGACTAAATGTGGCTCAACAAAAATGTCTGAGACGGATTTTGGGAGTCAGTTATACATATCGGGTCTCCAACAAGAAAATCCTATGCCGAACTGGGAGTTGAACACTTAGTGAGGTTGTGACAGAGCGTCGCATGAGGTTTGCGGGACATGTTCTACGTCAAAATGAACTACGCACAACAAGAGTTGCGATAACATGGAAGCCAATTCGAGGAAAGCGCAAACAGGAACGTCCTCGTATTACTTGGCGATACCCCTTCATACAGCACCTCAGAACAGTGGACACCAGGTGGGAGGAGGCTTCAGACATTGCCAATGACAGATCTTTGTGGAGACAGCTTGCCGCCTAATGCGCCATGCGGCGCGGGAGGACCTAAGTCTAAGTAAGTAAGTAAGTAAGTAAGTAAGTCCTAAGTAAGTAAGTCCTAAGTAAGTAAGTAAGTAAGTTAGTCCTAAGTAAGTAAGTAACTAAGTAAGTAAGCAAGTCCTAAGTAAGTAAGTAAGTCCTAAGTAAGTAAGTAAGTAAGTCCTAAGTAAGTAAGTAAGTAAGTCCTAAGTAAGTAAGTAAGTAATTAATTAAGTAAGTAAGTAAGTAAGTCCTAAGTAAGTAAGTATTAAGTCCTAAGTAAGTAAGTAAGTCCTAAGTAAGTAAGTAAGTAAGTAAGTCCTAAGTAAGTAAGTAAGTAAGTAAGTAAGTAAGTCCTAAGTAAGTAAGTAAGTCCTAAGTAAGTAAGTAAGTAAGTCCTAAGTAAGTAAGTAAGTAAGTCCTAAGTCAGTAAGTAAGTAAGTAAGTAAGTAAGTCCTATGTAAGTAAGTAAGTCCTAAGTAAGTAAGTAAGTCCTAAGTAAGTAAGTAAGTAAGTCCTAAGTAAGTAAGTAAGTCCTAAGTAAGTAAGTAAGTAAGTCCTAAGTAAGTAAGTAAGTAAGTAAGTAAGTCCTAAGTAAGTAAGTAAGTAAGTAAGTCCTAAGTAAGTAAGTAAGTAAGTAAGTCCTAAGTAAGTAAGTAAGTAAGTAAGTCCTAAGTAAGTAAGTAAGTCCTAAGTCCTAAGTAAGTAAGTAAGTAAGTAAGTCCTAAGTAAGTAAGTAAGTAAGTAAGTCCTAAGTCCTTAGTAAGTAAGTAAGTAAGTAAGTAAGTCCTGAGTCCTAAGTAAGTAAGTAAGTAAGTAAGTAAGTCCTAAGTAAGTAGGTAAGTCCTCAGTCGTAAGTAAGTAAGTAAGTAAGTCCTAAGTAAGTCCTAAGTAAGTAAGTAAGTCCTAAGTAAGTAAGTAAGTCCTAAGTAAGTAAGTAAGTAAGTAAGTCATAAGTCCTAAGTAAGTAAGTAAGTAAGTAAGTCCTAAGTAAGTAAGTCCTAAGTAAGTAAGTAAGTAAGTCCTAAGTCCCAAGTAAGTAAGTAAGTAAGTCCTAAGTCCTAAGTAAGTAAGTAAGTCCTAAGTAAGTAAGTAAGTAAGTAAGTAAGTAAGTCCTAAGTAAGTAAGTAAGTAAGTCCTAAGTAAATAAGTAAGTAAGTCCTAAGTAAGTAAGTCCTAAGTCCTAAGTAAGTAAGTAAGTAAGTAAGTAAGTAAGTAAGTCCTAAGTAAGTAAGTCCTAAGTAAGTAAGTCCTAAGTAAGTAAGTAAGTAAGAAAGTTAGTCCTTAGTAAGTAAGTAAATAAGTAAGTCCTAAGTCCTAATTCCTAAGTCCTAAGTAAGTAAGTAAGTAAGTAAGTCCTAAGTAAGTAAGTAAGTTCTATGTCCTAAGTAAGTAAGTAAGTAAGTCCTAAAAAAGTAAGTAAGTCCTATGTCCTAAGTAAGTAAGTAAGTAAGTGCTAAGTAAGTAAGTAAGTCCTAAGTAAGTAAGTCCTAAGTAAGTAAGTAAGTCCTAAGTCCTAAGTAAGTAAGTAAGTAAGTAAGTCCTAAGTAAGTAAGTAAGTCCTAAGTAAGTAAGTAAGTAAGTAAGTAAGTCCTAAGTAAGTAAGTAAATAAGTAAGTAAGTAAGTCCTAAGTAAGTAGGTAAGTCCTAAGTCGTAAGTAAGTAAGTAAAGTAAATAAGTCCTTAGTAAGTCCTAAGTAAGTAAGTAAGTAAGTAAGTCCTAAGTAGGTAAGTAAGTAAGTCCTAAGTCCTCAGTAAGTAAGTCGTAAGTAAGTAAGTAAGTAAGTCCTAAGTAAGTAAGTAAGTAAGTAAGTAAAGTAAGTAAGTCCTAAGTAAGTAAGTAAGAAAGTAATTAAGTAAGTAAGTAAGTAAGTAAGTCCTAAGTAAGTAAGTAAGTAAGTAAGTAAGTCCTAAGTAAGTAAGTAAGTCCTAAGTAAGTAAGTAAGTAGCATTCATGGCGCTAAGGAGTTTAATGAGCCCTGGCCCACGACCATTTAAGGGCCCACACCCGATGGGGTAACAACCATGGGGCCAGGGCCAGATTTACCTCTTTACAACATTAACTCTAGCTTAAGGGCCTCCAAGAAATATTTAGACGTTAGTAGTTACATCCAATATCTTCTTATCTAATACAGACGTTACTTCAAAAAAGAAGATGATTACGTCCTACGCGTCATGCGTATCTGGAAATATGGAGCCCCATATCTCAAATAGCTTAAGGCCTTTTCAAGTCTAAATAAGGGACTACATGGCGCATAGGGGTTTTATATCGCCTGGTCCATAACTTATGACCGATTGTGGCTTACCCTACAATGCAATTTTGTAAAAAAAAAAAAAAATGGTAAAAAAAAAAATGTCCTTAAAATATCCTAAACGTCATATCAAGCCCGTGTTTTCACCTAGGGTCAGTGTAAGGAACTGCTTTCAACAAGTTTATTGTAATGTTGTGACGGGTGCGTTGATAGTGACGGTTGGGTCCCATACTAATATTATTTTGTTGTTGTTTGTTTTTTCCGCTATGTTAATAAAACCGTTGATAGTGTTACCTTTTTCTTTGTGTGCTTTTTTTTTTTAAAGTAAGCATTTATCTATTACCGGAAATCTAGATTTAATCATAAAATTAGATAATAAACAAATAAAAAAATCATGTTCTGTTTTGTTACTTAGGGAAACGTTTAAGATGTTGACTTTTTAGCTACTTATTGTGACTTGTGACTGAATTGGGGAAGAGGTTTATAAAACAAAAATTTTAAGATAGAGCGATAATTACATTTATCATGGAATAGTGTATTTCACTTGAATGGCTGTGCACTGGGCAGTCATTCGGATAGTCTCGATGGTCTCGGGTTTATTCCCTGAGACAGCATCAAAGTTGTTGGTTTTTTAGCCTTAACGTCAAATTACAACAAAAAAAAATGATAGGCCTAATAATGACTTCACTTCATTAACAAGCTTGCCCAACAGACAGACAGACAGACATGAACGACTGTGGATGGTGTAAATAAAGGAACATATTGAAGAAGTTGAAAGTAACTCATTGCATAGTGAATGTTCATTTTAACTTTAGCAAGAAACAACCTTTCATTTAGTTGTCATCGCGAAGGGTCTCGTTTAGGGGACATAAGTAACAACGACATTGTCTTAGCAGTCCATAAATTCTTAAGAAAACAAAAACATGAGCCTTTACTTCGACCCACAGATTCAAAATAATAGACCTGTTGGGGAAAATGTAATTTTATCAAAAATACTAAAGAAAATCCTATCTGTACCATTTTTCTCTATCATGGTTGACAGCACTCAAAGACAAAAAAAAATTATAAAATTTGTTTTTTTCTTAAAATGTTTTGTGAACTCTGCTGACAAACTACCCAAAGAAATTTGTCATCTATGGGTTTTCATATTTGTGAGAACCAGAAGTCTGCAGGATTGACTGAACAAATACTCTGTCTTAAGTAATAAAATATCTCCATCTTTCTTTAAATTACTTACGATGCCAAGGCAATGATGGTTTTTCAATATGAGCGGACAGTACAATAGTCTTCAGGTATTGTTACATCAAAAGCAGCCTCTTGCGCATTATGTTCACTGTGCTAAACAGTACTTAAACATGGTCTTTAATGATTCTGTCAGCTGTGCTCATGAAGTTGCATAGGAATGTCTTTTAGTCAATGTACCGGTACATACAAACTACTGGATTTCTTTGTCACACAAAATAATTGTCACACGGGGAAAGGGAGGGCCCATCAACATATTCTTGAACACGGGCCCACGGGTACCTTGCTACGCCACTGCATTTAGTATGCATATAAGTGGAACATAATTTAAACAACAATTAATAAGTAGTTTTTCACATAATCTCGTGTACTGCGGGGCATGTCTAAGCCCGTGTAACACCTAACCAAAGGAATTATTTTTTTCTACGGAAATGTTTTGTTGTTGTTGTTGTTGTTGCTGCTGCTGCTGCTGCTGTTGTTGTTGTTGTTATTATTGTTGTTGTTGTTGCTGCTGCTGCTGCTGTTGTTGTTGTTGTTGTTGTTGTTGCTGGACCGTTGGGGCACCACACAATATCTTCTTTCTCCATTCTTCTTTGTCATTTTGCCTTTGATAGAATTTCATTCTGATATTCTTTCTAAAAAATATTGAAACCTGCCTTTTTATCTTCCACACAAACTGTCTTTGTAAATTTTCTTTTACAAGTATGTATATTTCTACACAGAACTAGAATGAAATCTAATTCTTCTCTAGATCTATTTGTCAGAGTGAATGAGATGGATTATCCTTTGGTGGGGCGTTTAATCGCGTGGCCCTGGGTTTTGATGCGGAACCCTCTTATCTTAGCTTATAAAATGCAGACGTTACTTCGAAAAAGTATATGATTTCATTCTATGCTTCATGCATCTAGTTATGCATGTTAACCGATGACTTAAATTCTGTAAAATCATTTGGTTTTCCTATCTCAGGCAACCCATTCCATGCTCTAATAGCACTAGGGAAGAAGGAGTATTTGGTAACTATAAATTTGTCCTAGCGTATGGAACAAGGAATGTTCCTTTATCTATGTGTATTTCTGAGTATTTTATTATTATTATTATGATTTGTATTTGAAGATTATGGCTCATTGTTTCATGCATAATTGCTACTTTACTTTTAAGTATTTTATCCTGAAGGCTTTATAAATTTAGTGATTTTACTAAAGGTAAAGGTTAACATACATGACTAGATTGACCTAGGAACACGCATAAAACGTAATGGCCTTTTTTTGTAAGGTAACGTCTGTATTTTATAATATAAGATAAGTCTGAACCATGACTATGTATATATATAGTCTATGGTCTGAACCATGAATGAACTAGCACAGCTTTCGTCTCTAGCACCTTATAGCACTAACTAAAAGGAAGTCTAAAAATATGAAAAATTCCGACTAGCTAAGAAAAGAAATAATCTAATTTTCTAATCATTGTCTAATCGCTAAGTTTAGTAATTCAAAGTTTCAAAAACCTTCAATGATACAAACCTAACTGATGGCTAAGCATGTTGATCAAACTGTCTTAAACGTATATGACATAAGCCTATTCAGATCAGTCTAGATTGATATTCTTAAATTATTATAATGAAAACATGAGTTTTAAAATAATACGCCTAAGGACGTTCCGTCTAGATCTAAGAGCTGCGTTGTTAGTTTTGTATGTGGCTAGAGCTGCCGAAGGCTACATCATTGGTAATCGGGCAATGGACATCTCTTATGAAGATCTGGGGGACCTGAATGTTGGGGGTCTGTTTGCTATTACAAGCTATGATGGTGACACTATATGCGGAGAAGATTTCTCAGACGATATCTATAGTACTCTTCATATGATGGAGTTACTTAAAGATACTGTCATGAAAGTAAACTTGGTAAGTTTGAAACAAAGTGATTTAGGCCCATGTGCATTCATGTATCAATAATATGTGCATTCGTTTATCGTAGGGTGCATTCGTTTATCATAAGGTGCATTCATTTATCATTATATGCATTAAATCATCATTATGTGCATTCGTTTATCATATGCACTCATTCATCATGATATGCATTTATTTATTCTTATGTGCACTCGTTCATCATTATGTGTATTCATGTATCATTATGTGAATTTGTATATCATTATGTGCATTCGTGTATCATTATGTGCATTCGTGTATCATTATGTGCATTCATGTATCATTGTATGTATTCACTTATCACCATGTGTATACACGTCTCCATGCCGGGATTCTCAGCTGAGCTGCCTGTACATCATCAAGCCACTGTACTCGTAGTCTGCCTTTGGGGCGCCAGCCTTTTTGGTTGGTGCGAGTTCTCCATCCGATTTCTTCATGTAAGGCACCAAAATATTTCTGAGGAATTTCCTTTCCTAAGTATATATCATGGGCGTAGCCAGGGTAGGGGTACAATTACAATGTTAGAACTCGCCAACTGTCTTTTTCAGATGAGGGCGAAATGGCTCCTTAGTGGATCTTTATAGCGCTTACGGGAGGATCTCTTTTACGCCATCATCCATCCCAGTGGCGCTACAGCCCACGGAGGGCTCTGACCTGCTTCAACACATCCCACCATTCAGATCTCTTCTGGACCTTTCGTCTCCACGCCCTAAACCCAAGCTGTTGAAGATCTGCCTCCACATCATCAATCCATCACATTCGGGGTTTATGCGGGATAGGTGCTCGACACCGCGCAGCTGGCTACCTAGAAAGGGGCTCCAGGTTCGACACCCGACTTGGGCAGAGTTGTGTTAACTGAGCAGCTCAAATATAAGATTTACAAGCTCCTTAACTCTTTCTCTCCGTAATTATTTGTCCACGTTTCGATGGAATTCTTCTTTTTGACCATTACTATTTCACTACCCTGTTATGATCAAGCTTAAACAGCTTTGTCGTTTGTTATCAGAAAATGATTTATTTGGTATAGAATTAAAGGGGGAGTGCATGTTCTTATTATATAATGCAAAATAAAGTTTATAAAATTAAACATTAATGTAATTTAATGAGGTCAAATCAAATCGATTAGGAGAGAAAGAGTTAAAATGATAAAACATAACATGCGAGGTTTATTTTATGATTGAAAGGACAGAGATCTACTACAAGACATAAAGTTTGGATTTGTATTTCTTGACATGTGTTCTAATGTGCATGCTGCCATGACTCAAGTCAAACGTTTTCTACCCAGATCGAATCCTTTCGATTATACACCAACAGGTAAGTTGGATCGTTTCCCTTTGCAACTTTGTGGCTAAAGAGGCCTATTCTTGATACACAGCTGCGGTTGCAGATTGGGCATATGAAATCACCAGGCGCAGTTATATATATATATACATGTGAACTAAGAGCCTTTTTTTTCTTTCTCTCTCTCTCTCTCTCTTTCTCTTTCCCTCTCTAAATGGGAATCAAAGTGACCAGGAATCTCATGACCTACTTTTAATGATCTAATTAGCTTGTTCTGAAATAGGCTACCCACTTAACTTGCTCTAAACGAGTTACTTAACATGTTCTGAATGACCTAATTAGCATGCTCTGTATGATCTACTCGACTTATTTTCAATAAGCTACTTGCCTTGCCACTTAATTTGAATGGCCCACATAATTTGTTTTGGATGACCTATTTAAACTGTTTCCCCTTAGCTTGCTATGAATAAATGAATTAACTACTTCATTTGTTCTAAATGACCTAATTAACTGATTCCGAATGATCTACTTTTTTTGTTCTGAATGAACTTATTGACTTCAAGGCTAATACGCCTCTCTTATCTTAGCACATTTTCTAATACAAAATTATTTACGACCAATTGATTGATATAATGTTTATTTTCTTTTTATTGACTCATGTTATCGACAATGAATAGTCGAGCATAAGATAAAGGCACATTCCTCGTCCCATATGCTAGGACAAATTTGTACAGGTACTCCTTCTTCCCTAGTGCTATTAGAGCATGGAATAGGTTGCCTGAGCTAGCCAGGAAAAATCATCTTCTTATTTGAAGTAACGTCTGTATTTTATAAGATAAGAAGAAGAGCTAAGTTTCAACATGATCAAAGAATTAGAATATAAAGTTGTTGAATGAACGTGGCTAAAAATTCCACCCAGACAAACATGGATGGCTATCCAAGTAAACAAAAAAAAAACCCAGACCCTTGCAAACAGTTTCCTAAACAGTAGTGGGAGAAAACAAAGAAAAATAATGTAATCCAAGATATAAGAAAATCAAGAGAAAAAAAAGACAGTTTGTGTGGAGACACAAACTCAAAATCGGCCCCCTGAAGTGGTCCACCCAGGCAGGTAAAAAAGCAGGTTTCAATATTTTCAGAAAGAACATCAGAGTGAAATTCTATCAAAGACAAATGACAGAGAAGAATGGAGAAAGAAGGTTGACGGATCTTGTGTGGTGCCCCAGCGGTCCACAGACCAAAGGATAGGTGGAAGTGAATGTGAAGTTAGATGTGAACTATTGCCTAACTAATGTCTTATAATGAATATATAATTGCTCTAATTGTTTTGTAAAGGGATAATCTCTTATTCCGCAGAAAAAAAACAACATTTCCGTAAAAGAAAATAAAAAATTCCATTAGTTCAGTGTTCTATTATCTATGTACAAAGCTGCAGTTCACGCGATAATATGAAAAACTACTTATTAATTGTGTCGAATGGCAATCTCCTCTCTATGCAACTTTTGTCGACTTTGAAAAAGCTTTTGATAGTGTCGACAGAGAATCTATCTGGACTGTAATGAGACATTATGGGATCCCCAATGAAATAATAACCATAATCAAGAACCTTTATGATGGTTTCACCTGTCAAGTAACCCACTGCAGGCAAGCTGTCAGAGGAATTTCCAGTTACAACAGGAGTCAAACAGGGATGTCTTCTTTCACCACTCCTGTTCCTTCTAGTATTGGATTGGGTCACAAAAGAAGCCTACTCTAAGGCAGGGAAAGGATTCCAATGGACTCTCACACAAAAGCTGGAAGATCTGTAATTCGCTGATGACATTATCACACAGACTACAGGATATGCAAGAAAAGGTCACAGCTTTAAGCGAAGTAGGAAAAAGTGTAGGCCTCAAAATAAACCACCAAAAAACTAAAGTACTTAAAGTAAACAATAAACAAATTGGTGACATAGTACTGGATTCTCAGACAATTGACCAAGTAGAAAATTTTATATACCTTGGGAGTGTAGTCAGTATATCAGGTGGAACAGATGAAGACATTAAACGCCTTATAAATCTAGCGCGTCATACATTTACACAGCTAAAACCAACCTGGAAATCTCCTTACATCTCAAACAAGACTAAACTAAGAATCTTTAACTCCAATGTCAAGGCTGTCCTACTGTATGATTCTGAAACATGGAGAACAACTGAAGCCACAACAAAAAAAATACAGACCTTCATCAACAGATGCCTGAGAAATATCCTAAAAATACACTGGTATGACAAAGTAGAAAACACCAAACTGTGGGAGATGAGTGGACAGAAAAATATAGAAGTGAAGATCTTAGAGAGGAAGTGGAGATGGATTGGTCACACCCTTAGAAAAGATACCAGCAACAGAGCTAGGCAGGCCTTAGAGTGAATCCCCCCCCCCCCAGGGAACAAGACGCAGAGGAAGACCAAAAAGAACATGGCGACGCAGTGTACTTGAAGAAGCAGAGAAGACCGGGAAGAGCTGGGACACCATCAAAAAGCTAGCAAGAGACCGTGGAGAGTGGCGTGTTTTTGTTGAGGTCCTATGTTCTATGTGGAACTAGCAAGAGACCGTGGAGAGTGGCGTGTTTTTGTTGAGGTCCTATGTTCTATGTGGAACTAGCAAGAGACCGTGGAGAGTGGCGTGTTTTTGTTGAGGTCCTATGTTCTATGTGGAACTAGCAAGAGACCGTGGAGAGTGGCGTGTTTTTGTCGAGGTCCTATGTTCTATGTGGAACTAGCAAGAGACCGTTGAGAGTGGCGTGTTTTTGTCGAGGTCCTATGTTCTATGAGGAACTAGCAAGAGACCGTGGAGAGTGGCGTGTTTTTGTTGAGGCCCTATGTTCTATGTGGAACTCAAAGGAGTGATGATGATGACTTATTAATTGTTGTTTTAAATTATGTTCAACTTATATGCATGCTAAATAGATTTTTTCTCTTAAAAAAAGTAAACATTTTTTTTAGTAAATGTAGTAGTTAGTATTACAGAAATGACTTAACCTAGCAACACAAGTGTAAAAAAAATACTTTTGACAAAAAATCTAAATCTAAAACCGTTTGCATAAATGTGTTAAAAAGATAGTTTGCTCTGATATACCCTACTAAGGAGCCTCCCGTGTAAGTTACTATTATATTTATAGCTTTTATAGCTTTTATATAGCGCTACTTTCATGCTTACAGCATGCTCAGAGCGCTTTGGTCCAATCTCATTTGTCATTAACAGTGAATAGTTGTAAAAGTGGTGTATTTTTATGAAAAAACTGCTTGCATAAGTGATTTAAAAAGTTAGATTTTTCGCTTACAAAAAAGTAGCCGTTGCATCAGAACTTTGAATGGTCTAAAATATTATGATATCGGATTTTCCCTATCTTTTCTAGTTTACGAGATCTAAACGGGACGAACGGACAGACGGACAGACATTCCGCACAAAACTAATAGCGTCTTTTCCGCAACAACTAACAGAAAAATGAAAAAGTTGGAGTGGAGCTGAATAGGGCGCACCTAGCGAAAACCAGCTACCAATGTTGCAAGGCAGCCACTTGATTGGAACCAGCAAGATAAGGGGAAAGTAGGCAGGCCCAAGCGAGCCTGGTCGGTCGTCAGCGAAGCTAGGGATACTGGAATGAGTTTGTAAAGAAAGCTGCCCAGAACCGAGATGCGGTGAAGAAGTGTGGTTGTTCCCATGGGGGGGGGGGGGGGGGGTTCAGACCTTGCAATATATAGGGCAGATGATGTTTCTGTGGCCCACAGTTGACGAAGGTGTCACGTGGCCAGCACAACGACCAACCTCATTTACGTTTTACAGATGCGCCCCAAAGTTCGCGAAATTAAAAATCCCATTCTTCGCCAGGATTTGAACCCGGCCCCCCCCGGCTCAGAAGCCAAGCGCGTTATCGCTCAGCCACCACGCCTCTGTTGCACTAAAGCGAAGGAAAATTTTCCTGATGTTCAAAAAGATTGGATGTTCTTTTCTTTGTTTTTTATTTACAGGAGAGTCGAACTATCTGACGTCGCACAAAGTGATAGGGGTGATTGGAACACCGTTCAAACGGGCTACAGTGCCAATAGCCATCCTTTTAGGCGGCGCTGGCATCCCGATTTTGAACTTTTGGGATTGGGGTAATGACTTTAATTACAAGGTTTGTATGACTACCAGATTGTGACGTTGGTAGCTGTTTGTGTGAAAACCAGATTGTCACGTCGCTAGCTGTTTGTATGACAACCAGGATGCCACGTTGCTAACTGTTTTTATGACAGCAAGGATGTCACGTCGCTAGTTGTTTGTATGACAACCAGGATGTCACGTTGCTAGCTGTTTGTATGACAACCAGGATGTCACGTTGCTAGCTGTTTGTATGACAACCAGGATGTCACGTTGCTAGCTGTTTGTATGACAACCAGGATGTCACGTTGCTAGCTGTTTGTATGACATCCAGGATGTCACGTTGCTAGCTGTTTGTATGACAACCAGGATGTCACGTTGCTAGCTGTTTGTATGACAACAAGACTGTCACGTTGCTAGCACTCTGTAACACTGCGGAATACTAATTATAAACTCCTTCGCTCATAGCCCAAAGTAATTTTTATTAAACTTTGAAATGTCCCTGAAATGTTTATTTCGCCTTTTTTTCCCAACCTTTTCCCCAAGCTTTTAACTCTTTCTCTCCGTAATTATTTTTCCACGTTTTGAAGGAATTCTTCATTTGCTCATTAATATTTCACTACCCATGTTATGATTGGGCTTCAATAGCTTTGTTGTTTGTTATCAGAAAATGTTGTATTTGGTATAGAATTAAAGGGAAAAGCATGCTCTTTTATACAATTCAAAGTCAAGTTTAAAAAATTAAACATTAATTTAATTTGATGAGGTCAAAATCAACGATGGTATCGTCGATTGGGAGAGAAAGAGTTAAATAACTTCTCCTACTCCGAAATTCAACTTATTGTTATCAACTCATTCATTTGTCTTTGCAATGTAATCCAGATCCTAAAAAATATCTTCACGTAAACAAATAGCAGATTTCTGCAATTCATTTTCGCTCCTTTAGTTTAAAATCCTCTATGATAACAGTGCAAACTTGAGAAAACAAAAAATGAAAAGCGTATAATTATAAGGTACTTGAGTTCACGGCCGGCCTTAGACATAGGTAAATTAGGCAGCAGATTGGTGGAGGCCCCACACTGGACTCGTAAAAAGATTTTCAGAGAAGAAATTGTAAAACTTGTCTTCAATCTTAGTGTTGGAGTAGGCTAGATTTTTAGGAGGAGCGGTGGCTGAGAGGTAAAACGCTTGACTTCCGAGGGTTCGAATCCTGGTGAAGACTGGGATTTTTAAACTCGGGATCTTCGGGCGCATCTGAGTCCACCCAGCTCTAATGGGTACCTGACATGAGTTGGGGTAAAGTAAAGGTTGTTGATCGTTGTGCTGGCCACATGACACCCATGTTAACCGTAGGCCACTGAATCAGATGACCTTTACATCTACTGCCCTATAGACCCCAAGGGCTGAAAGGGGAACTCTACTTACTTTACTTACTTACTTGCTACGCTTGATTTTTAATAAAAATCCATAATTTTAATTTTTTTCCTTTTTTTAACAAAAAATTTATCTTTCATTTAGAGCCACCAAAGTCACTTCGCCTAGAGCCTCCAATTATCTAAGGCCGGCGTGCTAGGTCAATGCTAAAATGTAAATTAAAACATGTTTTTAATTTTTTCATTATTTCCTTAATATCAATGACGTTTCCTTTTTTTCCTTTGTTATGCCCCTTTGTCCAGAAAACACAGCCAACCTTCATGAGAATGACGTCACCCAGCTGGGATCTCTTTGAGGCTATGCTGAATCTGATGCTGAAAGAGAAATGGAGTCTATTCTCAATCGTGCTGCAAACTACCGAAGAAGATATCATTACGAGGCTGCGTAGCAGATCTAGCAGCAAAGGCATTTGTCTTCATGAAGTGTACCAAGTAACGGAATCATCTGACTTTGACAACGTGGTGAGCGGTCTGAAAAAGGGTGTGTCCAGGACAGTCATGGCGTTTCTGTCGAGTAAATATGCATCTCTACTGATGACGGCCCTTATCGACAGGAGATTAGGACGTCAATTTATATGGCTGCTGACAGACGCTTGGCTGGGTATGGACATCTTCGAGGGCTCTTTAGTATTTACATCTTCAGTGCTGTCTGTGGATTCCTTTTCGATAAATACACCATCACTGCTTCAGAACCCTTGGTTCAGAAAACTGATTAACAAATCGAACTGCCTTGCAGAGGATGAGCACTGCATCTACCCTTTGGTGAGTTCCACATCCAGGATCACCACATCCAATTGGGGCAGTATTCGTGACACTATGATGACGTACGCCCACGGGCTTCACAACTTCCTCGCTCACTATTGCCCCGGGGCGAAAGGGCGAAATGCAACATCCTGCTTTGAAGCCTATTACATTTTTTTCATCGACTATCTTCAAAATGTCAATTTCAAGGGAACTGTCGGAGACGTGTTCTTTAAAAAAACTGGAGAAAGACTGGATTTGATACATATATATCAAAACGTGAGTAATCAAGAAGCCCTTTTCCAAGAGTTGAATTACCATATAAGATTGATCGCCACATATAACGTGACTAATGGAACGTTGAGCAGCTTTGAAAATCTCCAACTCCGATGGATAGCGTTCTCGATTAACGAGACAAACTTAAAGACAATATGCCAACCCTTCTGCTCGGCTAAAGAGTACAGCAAGGTCTATCTCTGTTGTTGGTCTTGCATGCCATGCAAAGACAACGAAATTATTTCCCAGAACAATAACAGCTGTACCAAATGCCCACCCTTCCAATGGCCGACTCTCTATGGCGACAAGTACTCCATATGTACAATGATCGAGCCGATTTTTTTGAATTATCGTCAGCCCACAGCGATGGCCACCCTCGTGGCGGTGGCGGTCAGCCTTAGCCTCGCCCTGGTGGTTCTTTACGTCGTGTGCCGTGGCACCCAACAGGACGAAAGGGACACGCCACTTTGGCTCAACGTCTTGCAGCTTCTGTCAACAATCTGGGGATTGATGGACGTGCCTATATTCCTGGTGCGCCGGAACAATTTTACTTGCCTGGCGGCCTTTAACATCTTCCTGGCCAGCTTCTTCGTACAGTACACAGCCATGTTTATACGGACTATTCATCTGTACTACATGTCTAACGAAGCTAAACAAACTGTCCCCCTGTCACAGCAGAGGTTTGCCTTGGTCCACAGGCTGAATGCCACCCTTTTTTTCATTGCTATCATATTTATTTTGGTAAATACCTTTTATACGTTATTTCAACAGTTATTCCCCTTTGTTTTTTAAATCCCGTGTTTCTACTTTAATGGCTTACGAAACAGCGTAACCATTGGCTGGACTAGTTGATGGCCGCCTCTTAGTTTGTGTGTAAACACAAACTCTCTTTGGAGTCCGATGAAAGAAGCATGTTTATAATAAATACAAATGCAATTAAGGCAGAAACAAAATACCCTAAATGTCAGAACATCAGGGAATCACTAGTGAACACATTATTTCTGAACTCAAATCTCAAAGCCTGTCCAATAGAATTGTTCAACTTTAGTAAGCATGTTCAACTTAAGCTCAGATATTATATTCAAATTTAGCTCTGTTAGCATGCTCATCTTTAGCTCAGTTAGTATGTTCAACTTTAGCTCTGTTGACTGAAGTTAGGGTTAGGGTTAGAGACAATAACTATACCTAACATATAACTATATATAACATATAACTATATATATAACATATAACTATATATATAACATATAACTATATATATATAACATATAACTATATATATAACATATAACTTAACAATCTACTCTAGCCATAAGTGCCTCAGTGGTAGAGTGGTTAGTACGTTGGGAAGAAGAGGCGTAAGCCATGAATTTGAATTCAGGTCGTTCTATTTTTTATACTTTTAAAACCCAATCACGTTAAAATCCACCCAGATCTCCCTTTCTTTCTTCCCCCCTTCCCCCTACCCCACCACCAATTTTCCCAACTGGTCCAGATATGTGATAGGATCATAGCGTATTGAGAAAGCTAAGAGCATGAAATAGCGCTCAACAAAAACAACGGCACAGATGTAGTGTTGCTGATATAGATGTATTACCAATGTAATTACACGACTGATCCAAACTAATTGATACATTTACATTTATACATATAGGAGGCACGGTGGCTGAGCGCTAAAGCGCTTGGCTTCCGAACTGGGGACCGGGGTTCGAATCCTGGTGAAGACTGGGATTTTTTTTTTTTTCGGGATCTTCGGGCGCTTCTGAGTCCACCGAGCTCTAATAACTAGTAAAGGCGGTTGGTCGTTGTGCTTGGTCACATGACAAACCTTGTTAACCGTAAGCCACAGGAACCTCTGCCCTATACCCCACAGGGTCTGAAATAGGGAACTTTACTACACTTTGTATAAGTGTGTATGTTTTTTTTCTTTATTAGGCTGCCGTGATCACTGTCATCTCCACGCTCTACCCAGTTACTGTCGCAAAGGACCACTTGGAACCAACGAAGAAAGAAGTCGACCTCGTCTGCTTTTTCCCCGTGCCTCAAATTTGGGCGTTTCTTCTCTACACCATCATGAACCTGATGGCCTGCTCGATTTTCTGCCTAAAGATTCACACGCAATGGACTGGCTATAGGCAAAGCCGCTTCCTCTTCACTTTTGTGGTGGTGGCGCTGATTGGCTGGATTATATTCATGCCCGCCTACTTCATCACCATAGACCCCGCGATCAAGGAGCAGGTACTGATCCTGACCCTGCTGGTTAATCACACCTGCTCGCTCATCCTGTGCTACACGCCGAAATTTGTTCTTTTCCTGTTTATAAAAAAAGAAGCGCGGGGAACGTTGAATAGCACTTCTGACACCAGAGTCCTGTCGAAACAATGAGGGCCATATTGTTCAATACTGGATTATTGTTTGACACTGAAGCCGCATCTTTAATAATGTATTATAGTCTGATACCGAGGCCATGCTTTTCAATAATGGATCATTGGTGGTCCATGGCCCTGACAGAGACGCCAGACTTGGCTTCGACAGAGACACCGGACTTGTTAAGATGCTGACTCGAAGTACAATCTTGTGTGACTTTCATGTCTTGGCTTCTAGCTTATTTTGCGAAACAAGAACAAGTCATTATGTTTGGAAACTAAAAACCTAAAACTGGGATTGATAGGCCTGCTGGACACTGGGCCAGAGAACCATTATAACTAGGTCATCGACTTCAGTTGGTCAAGAGAGAAACTAATTCTGCATGTATTTACAAATGCTCATAAGACAGAGCATGGTTATACTGAATCACGTGATTTAAGTCAAACTTGTTAGGCTCTACTCTAAGCCAAAAACTAATTATTTCGTCATTTTCTATTCCTGTGTAATTTTTTGTTTTTGATCATTTCAATTTGAAATCAAAAAGTTTCTAAACATTTGAATTATTTTAAAGATGTGAACGGAACTAAATGTAAATAGTTTTCATATTAAAGATGTATGTAGTATGTAAGTTGTTCAATTTAATGCGTAGACCTTAGACATGATCATTAGACTATAAGACATGAACATTAGACATTTAGACATGGACATTAGACATTTAGACATGGACATTAGACATTTAGACATGGACATTAGACATTTAGACATGAACAATAGACATTTAGACATCATCATTAGATATTTAGACATGATCATTAGACATTTAGACATGAACATTAGACATTTAGACATGAACATTAGACATTTAGACATGAACATTAGACATTTAGACATGTAGGAGATGAAACTTAGATCTTCAGAATTGAACTTTAGACATTGTGACAGAAATAGAGTCGTTTATCTAAAACCTGAAAGTTTCTTTCTTGATTCTAATCTAGGTTCATGGACTCTCCTCTAGTTTCAGTGCTCAAGAGAGATAGAAAAAAAGAGAGAGAAAAAGAGAGAAAGAGAGAGGAAGAGAGAGAGAAAAAAAGAGAGGTAGAGAGAGGAAGAGAGAAAGAGAGAGATAAAGAGAGAGAAAGAGAGAGAGAGGTAGAGAGAGGAAGAGAGAGAGAAAGAGAGAGGGAAAGAGAGAGAAAGAGAGAGAGAGAGAAAGAGAGAGGAAGAGAGAGAGAAAGAGAGAGAGAAAGAGAGAGGAAGACAGAGAGAAAGAGTGAGGTAGATAGAGAGAGAGAAAGAGAGAGAGGAAGAGAGAGGAAGAGAGTTAAAAAGAGAGGAAGAGAGAGGAAGAGAGAGATAAAGAGAGAAAAAGAGAGAGAGGAGAGAGAAAGAGAGAGAAAGAGAGAGAGAGGGAAAGAGAGAGAAAGAGAGAGAGGAAGAGAGAGAGAATAAGAGAGGAAGAAAGAGGAAAAGAAAGAGAGAGAGAAAGAGAGAGGAAGAAAGAGAAAGAGAGAGAAAGAGAGAGAGGAATAGAGAGGAAGAGAGAGAGAGAAAAAGAGAGAGGAAGAGAGAGAAAGAGAGAGAGGGGGGAAGAGAGAGAAAGAGAGAGAGGGGGAAAGAGAGAGAAAAAGAGAGAGGAAGAGAGAGGAAGAGAGAGGGAGAGAAAGGTAGATAGAGGAAGAGAGAGAAAGAGAGAGGAAGAGAGAGAGAGGAAGAGAGAGGAAGAGAGAGAGAAAGAGAGAAAGCAAGAGAGAGAGAAAGAGAGAGAAAGAGAGAGAGAGGAAGAGAGAGAAAGAGAGAGGAAGAGAGAGAAAGAGAGAGGAAGAGAGAGAGAGAAAGAGAGAGGTAGAGAGAGGAAGAGAGAGAAAGAGAGAGGAAGAGAGAGATTAAGATAGAAAGAAAGAGAGACAGAAAGAGAGAGAGAGGAAGAGAGAAAGAGAGAGAAAGAGAGAGGAAGAGAGAGAGAAAGAGAGAGGTAGAGAGAGGAAGAGAGAGAAAGAGAGAGGAAGAGAGAGATAAAGATAGAAAGAAAGAGAGAGAGGAAGAGAGAGAGAGAGAGAGAGGTAGAGAGAGGAAGAGAGTTAAAGTGAGAGGAAGAGAGAGATAAAGAGAGAGAAAGAGAGAGAGGCTGAGAGAAAAAGAGAGAAAGAGAGAGAGAAAGAAAGAAAGAAAGGGGAAGAGAGAGGAAGAGAGAGAGAAAGAGAGAGGAAGAAAGAGGAATAGAGAGAGAGAGAAAGAGAGAGGTAGAGAGAGGAAGAGAGTGATAAAGAGAGAGATAGAGAGAGAGGGGAAGAGAGAGGAAGAGAGAGAGAAAGAGAGAGAGAAAGAGTGAGATAGGGGAAGAAAGAGAAAGAGAGAGAGAAAGAGACTTAACGATAGAGGAAGAGAGAGAAAGTGAGAGGAAGAGAGAGAGAAAGAGAGAGGAAGAGAGTTAAAGAGAGAGGAAGAGAGGAAGAGAGTTAAAGAGAGAGGAAGAGAGAGAGAGAGAAGCAGAGAGAGAAAGAGAGAGAGATAGTGAGAGACTAAGAGAGACACTAAATATGAAAACAAAAAAGTAAAATGACTAATCTTCAAATGGAGTTTCTTACTTATAGTGAGTGATCACAACACATTCCCGAGAGAAAAGGACGTCTGAGCTAATAAAATGTAAACTCATTTTCGATAGCAGTGGACGTCTGAGCTAATAAAATGTAAACTCATTTCCGATAGCAGTGGACGTCTGAGCTAATAAAATGTAAACTCATTTCCGATAGCAGTGGACGTCTGAGCTAATAAAATGTAAACTCATTTCCGATAACAGTGGACGTCTGAGCTAATAAAATGTAAACTCATTTCCGATAGCAGTGGACTTCTGAGCTAAAAAAATGTAAACTCATTTCCGATTGCAGTGGACGTCTGAGCTAAAAAAGTGTATACTCATTTCCTATAGTAGTGCACATCTGAGCTAATAAAGTGTATACACATTTACGATAGCAGTGCACGTCTGAGCTAATAAAGTGTATACACATTCACGATAGCAGTGGACGTCTGAGCTTAAAAAGTGTATACACATTTTCACAAGAACAACTCATTGAGCTGCTTCACTCTTCCCTAATATTGGGGACTCGAACACAAGCCATCATAAAGATCAGCATGTGAAGAAACATAGAACTTAATACATCATATTAGACTCCGGCTATTAAAGATGGGAATAGTAATTCATGTAAACAAGATTGCTAGTGACCTGCATATATTGCCACATCTCAAGTAGACAAAGCGTAGTACGCCGAGGGTTTAAGAAAGCCTTTTTTTTCTTCTTTGTCTTTGACAAAATGAAGCCTTATTTGACATGTAAAGTAATTTTGAAACTTGCTGACAGAGATTGGGGGAGGGGGAGGGGGTATCTCAGATATAAGATTAATGATCTGAACTGCCTGATCTGGAAAGCACTGCACGGTTCATCTCAGATATAGGATTACTGATCTGAACTGCCTGATCTGGAAACCACTACGCAGTTTATCTCAGATATAGGATTACTAATCTGAACTGCCTGATCTGGAAACCACTGCGCGTTTCACCTCAGATATAGGATTAATGATCTGAACTGCCTGATCTGGAAAGCACTGCGCGGTTCACCTCAGATATAGGATTAATGATCTGAACTGCCAGATCTGGAAAGCACTGCGCGTTTCACCTCAGATATAGAATTATTGATCTGAACTGCCTGATCTGGAAAGCACAGCGCGTTTCACCTCAGATATAGAATTAATGATCTGAACTGCCAGATCTGGAAAGCACTGCGCAGGATTACTGATCTGAACTGCCTGATCTGGAAAGCACTGCGCGGTTCACCTCAGATATAAGATTACTGATCTGAACTGCCTGATCTGGAAAGCACTGCGCGGTTCACCTGAGATATAGGATTAATGATCTGAACTGCCTGATCTGGAAAGCACTGCGCGGTTCCCCTCAGATAAAGGATTACTGATCTGAACTGCCTGATCTGGAAAGCACTGCGCGTTTCACCTCAGATATAGGATTAATGATCTGAACTGCCAGATCTGGAAAGCACTGCGCGGTTCACCTCAGATATAGGATTAATGATCTGAACTGCCAGATCTGGAAAGCACTGCGCGTTTCACCTCAGATATAGAATTATTGATCTGAACTGCCTGATCTGGAAAGCACAGCGCGTTTCACCTCAGATATAGAATTAATGATCTGAACTGCCTGATCTGGAAAGCACAGCGCGTTTCACCTCAGATATAGAATTAATGATCTGAACTGCCAGATCTGGAAAGCACTGCGCAGGATTACTGATCTGAACTGCCTGATCTGGAAAGCACTGCGCGGTTCACCTCAGATATAGGATTACTGATCTGAACTGCCTGATCTGGAAAGCACTGCGCGGTTCACCTGAGATATAGGATTACTGATCTGAACTGCCTGATCTGGAAAGCACTGCGCGGTTCACCTCAGATATAGGATTACTGATCTGAACTGCCTGATCTGGAAAGCACTGCGCGGTTCCCCTCAGATATAGGATTACTGATCTGAACTGCCTGATCTGGAAAGCACTGCGCGGTTCACCTCAGATATAGGATTAATGATCTGAACTGCCTGATCTGGAAAGCACTGCGAGGTTCACCTCAGATATAGGATTAATGATCTGAACTGCCTGATTTGGAAAGCACTGCGCGGTTCACCTCAGATATAGGATTAATGATCTGAACTGCCTGATCTGGAAAGCACTGCGCGGTTCACCTCAGATATAGGATTAATGATCTGAACTGCCTGATCTGGAAAGCACTGCGCGGTTCACCTCAGATATAGGATTAATGATCTGAACTGCCTGATCTGGAAAGCACTGCGCGGTTCCCCTCAGATAAAGGATTACTGATCTGAACTGCCTGATCTGGAAAGCACTGCGCGGTTCACCTCAGATATAGGATTAATGATCTGAACTGCCTGATCTGGAAAGCACTGCGCGGTTCACCTCAGATATAGGATTAATGATCTGAACTGCCAGATCTGGAAAGCACTGCGCGTTTCACCTCAGATATAGAATTATTGATCTGAACTGCCTGATCTGGAAAGCACAGCGCGTTTCACCTCAGATATAGAATTAATGATCTGAACTGCCAGATCTGGAAAGCACTGCGCAGGATTACTGATCTGAACTGCCTGATCTGGAAAGCACTGCGCGGTTCACCTCAGATATAAGATTACTGATCTGAACTGCCTGATCTGGAAAGCACTGCGCGGTTCACCTGAGATATAGGATTAATGATCTGAACTGCCTGATCTGGAAAGCACTGCGCGGTTCCCCTCAGATAAAGGATTACTGATCTGAACTGCCTGATCTGGAAACCACTGCGCGGTTCACCTCAGATATAGGATTAATGATCTGAACTGCCTGATCTGGAAAGCACTGCGCGGTTCACCTCAGATATAGGATTAATGATCTGAACTGCCAGATCTGGAAAGCACTGCGCGTTTCACCTCAGATATAGAATTATTGATCTGAACTGCCTGATCTGGAAAGCACAGCGCGTTTCACCTCAGATATAGAATTAATGATCTGAACTGCCAGATCTGGAAAGCACTGCGCAGGATTACTGATCTGAACTGCCTGATCTGGAAAGCACTGCGCGGTTCACCTCAGATATAGGATTACTGATCTGAACTGCCTGATCTGGAAAGCACTGCGCGGTTCACCTGAGATATAGGATTACTGATCTGAACTGCCTGATCTGGAAAGCACTGCGCGGTTCACCTCAGATATAGGATTACTGATCTGAACTGCCTGATCTGGAAAGCACTGCGCGGTTCCCCTCAGATATAGGATTACTGATCTGAACTGCCTGATCTGGAAACCACTGCGCGGTTCACCTCAGATATAGGATTAATGATCTGAACTGCCTGATCTGGAAAGCACTGCGAGGTTCACCTCAGATATAGGATTAATGATCTGAACTGCCTGATTTGGAAAGCACTGCGCGGTTCACCTCAGATATAGGATTAATGATCTGAACTGCCTGATCTGGAAAGCACTGCGCGGTTCACCTCAGATATAGGATTAATGATCTGAACTGCCTGATCTGGAAAGCACTGCGCGGTTCACCTCAGATATAGGATTAATGATCTGAACTGCCTGATCTGGAAAGCACTGCGCGGTTCACCTCAGATATAGGATTAATGATATGAACTGCCTGATCTGGAAAGCACTGCGCGGTTCACCTCAGATATAGGATTAATGATCTGAACTGCCTGATCTGGAAAGCACTGCGCGGTTCACCTCAGATATAAGATTAATGATCTGAACTTTTCAACGTGAAAAATGAAAACGATAAAGAAGAAAAAAAAAAGCCAACAATGACTTTAAGCTGAAGTAGCTCTCCTAGACATGCTATTATCTTATCTTATATAATACAGACGTTACTTCTAAAAAGAAGTTGATTACGTCCTATGCGTCATGCATTTAGTCATGCATATTAACCAATGACTTAAATTCTGCCAAGTCACTGGTTTTCCTGGCTAGCTCAGGCAACACATTCCACGCTCTAATAGCACTAGGGAAGAAGGAGCTTTTGTACAAATTTGTCCTAGCATATGGGATATTAATTATGATAATGGCCGCCGAACAAAGGGGCTCCCTCTGATAGTCAGTGGTCTAACTAGAACTGAGTAGGTCTACTATACTGAGAAATGATTGCCACTAGTTCTTTCAAAATGGAATAGCATTGTCTTTATGATGAA
Source organism: Biomphalaria sudanica (assembly GCA_036873155.1). Classification (NCBI taxonomy): domain Eukaryota; kingdom Metazoa; phylum Mollusca; class Gastropoda; family Planorbidae; genus Biomphalaria; species Biomphalaria sudanica. Next base: position 288,371 of record JAZGLO010002315.1, on the reverse strand, counting down.
GCAATTGAAAAAAAAAAACAATTCAGCTTAATAAAAATCGCTTTAACGCTACTAATAAATGCCGACACATGTAACAAATAAAAGCCATCAAAATGTTCCCTTTTTACTTTCTTAAAACTTGTAATGAAAATCAAGGTAGATAATCCTCCATAAAAGTAACATAAGCTATCTTTAAATCATTCAGAATTACGACCCTTTCTATCGATTTTTTTTCTCACGCAAATTAGTATAAAATAAAATAAAACAATAGAAATTCGAGATACGTGAATTACAGGGATACCTTAAAATAAAGAGCTACCTTAAAATACAGGGCTACCTTGAAATACAGGGCTACCTTAAAATACAGGGCTACCTTGAAATACAAAGACAACTTGAATACAGGGACTACCTTTAACTACAGAGCTATCTATATTTATTGAATTTTAATGTAGCTCTAGTTTAAAGTAGCTCTATATTTCAAGGTAACTCTGTAGTCAAATGCAGTCTGTATTTCAAATTACCTTCTAGTGTTTCAACGTAGCTCTGTACCCATTACAGTTGGGTGGACTTAGAGGCGCCCTAAAGACCCCCGAATGTCAAAATCTTTACCGAAATTCAAACCCCAAGGATTCTAGGTTCGGAAGCCAAGCGCTTAACCCCTCAGCCACCGCGCGCCGCCCCCCCCCCCCCCCCTGCGTACCGTTAGTCAACTAATTAGATCTTGGGATGTTTTGTTTAGACATATACATACATCTATTTAATTAGCCCTAAATGTTCCCCATTCATTTTCATGTCACGTTCTGAAACAGTCGAGCTCACTTTGTGATAAAGTGGTTGATGAGGGGTTGTATATCAATGGCTGTTAAGCCGAGGTTGAACATGGTTGAACACGATGCAACGCCCAGTAGTGATTGTATCTTTGTATTTGACTGCATCAAATTGCAATTTATTTTAGTGTTGCCTTTGTTAGCAAGGGAGGTAATACTATTATAAGTTTAAGTTAGTTATCCGGAGATGCATTTACGTTTAAAGGTTGTCATGACAACACGATAGACTTTGGACTGAATTGCCAGTAACGTAATTGTCAAAGTGTCGATCGTAAAGTGGTGGACATTTTTTTTTAAAGTGCTCTATTCAGATTACACTTTCACTTACAATAACACACAAGACAAATAGGTAAACGGGTCCACGCCCAGAGCACGTAATAATTATGCATAAAACACTGAACCATAATCTTCAAATACAAAAACAACACTTAATAAAATGCTCAGAAAGATACAGTTACTAGCATATATACATTGTCATACGCTAGGACTAATAAGTACAAATGTCATTTCTTCCCTATTGATATAAGAGCATAGTATGGGCTGCCTGAGTCATCCGGAAAACCAATGACTTGGCAGCAGAATTTAAGTCAATGGTTAAGATTGATCTAGGGTTACGCGTAGAACGTAATCATCTTCTTTCTTTAAAGTAACATCTGTATTTTATCAGATAAATTCAGAGCAGTCAAAGGGATTCAGAAATTGTATATAGTTCACGATCATTTACAGTGTTCATTGCAATACACCCGCCGCGGTCAAGACATTAGAAATTCTTCGACTCTACTAATGGAGCATAAGCGAGTTGTCAGAATGAGATCCGTTTTAAAATGTTGATCTCAAAGAACGAAGATCTCGGAACTCAGACCACAAGTAAATTCGAAATTGTTCATAATTCAAGATTGACTGTTGGAGACTATAATTGATTTGGGGGGGGGGGGGGGAATTTGACAGTTCTGACTCAAGAAAAACTGGCGAAAACGGAATGAAAAGATTTCTGGAAAACAATTTTTTTAATCACTTAGGCGTGGTGGGTGAGTGATAAAGCGCTTGGCTTTCTAACCAAGAGGTCCTGAGTTCAAAACTCAGTGAGGTCCCGAGTTCAAAACTCAGTGAAGACATATTTTTTTGTTAACCCTAACCTTGATTTACTATTTTATTGTTTAACTTACTATTTTATTGTTTAACTTACTATTTTATTGTTTAGCTTACTATTTTATTGTTTAATTTACTATTTTACTGTTTAACTTACTATTTTATTGTTTAACTTACTATTTTATTGTTTATCTTACTATTTTATTGTTTAACTTACTATTTTATTGTTTATCTTACTATTTTATTGTTTATCTTACTATTTTATTGTTTAACTTACTATTTTACTGTTTAACTTACTATTTTATTGTTTAACTTACAATTTTTTTAGCTTACTATTTTACTGTTTAACTTACTATTTTATTGTTTAGCTTACTATTTTTCTGTTTAGCTTACTATTTTACTGTTAACTAATTGTTTTATTGTTTAGCTTATTATTTTACTGTTTAGCTTACTATTTTACTGTGTAACTTACTATTTTACTGTTTAACTTACTGTTTTACTGTTTAACTTACTATTTTATTGTTTAACTTACTATTATTATGTTTAACTTACTATTTTACTGTTTAGCTTACTATTTTACTGTTTAACTTACTATTTTATTGTTTAATTTACTATTTTACTGTTCAACTTACTATTTTATTGTTTAACTTACTATTTTACTGTTTAGCTTACTATTTTTCTGTTTAGCTTACTATTTTATTGTTTAATTTACTATTTTACTGTTTAACTAACTATTTTATTGTTTAGCTTATTATTTTACTGTTTAGCTTACTATTTTACTTTGTAACTTACTATTTACTGTTTAACTTACTATTTTACTGTTGAACTTACTATTTTACTGTTTAACTTACTATTTTACTGTTTAGCTTAATGTTTTACTGTTTAACTTACTATTTTACTGTTTAGCTTACTTTTTTGGACGTATAAATATACAGAATGCAAACTAAACAACGACAATAGAAACAAAGCATTTTGTGTGAAACAATACATGTATATTTGAACATACGTCTTTTTCTTTGTAAAAATATGTATCTTCATAATTTCTAGTTTTAAGAGTAAAATCTGATGTCACCGAAGTCCTAGGTTTTGATAAGAAGTATTCAAATGAGAACCCCAACACGGAGTTTTAACTTTTTTTTTGCTTCGGTTTATTAACTAAAATTTTGCTACCACGGGTTGTTTTCTTTGTTCACAGCAAACTAGAAAAAGCTGAGTGTTAAGAATGAAAAAAATGAAGAAAAAAAAAAAACCATTAAAAACATTAACATTCTCATGAATCACTTATCTCCCCTGCGACGCACAACTCAGAATACTGGAGTGTGAATTTGAAGCCGCAGGAGTTGATGGCCTTAATTATTGCCTCTACCTGCTAGCAAGTAGAGTTGGTTTTAAAAATACGTTAAAATATTAGCTTTTTTTTCTAATTATATCGTTCAAAACTATATCTTGAAAGCGGAAACTGCGCTAGTTTTTTTTAGTATAGTGTGTGCAGGAAAAAGAAGCGTACTGTTGTTGGATATTAGCAGTCGTTTAAGGTAAGACATAGAAGTTCTCTTCTCTTGATGTGAGTCTGCGCCAGTGAGAGGGCTGAATGATGGTCTGTGTCGCGTTCATTCTAACGCAGGACAAGTGTGTAAGCGTGTAGATTGTATTCAAAATGTGTAGGCATAAATTGTAGTGACATAAAAATAAATTTGTAAATAAAAACTTTTTTTTTACAGTGGAATGATCTTGTGATGTGGTTGTAGACTCCAGCAGACTATTGCCACTAAGAGACTAGACTTTTGCCTTTAAGAAACTAGACTTTGCCATTAAGAAACTTGACTTTTGCCACTAAGAAACGAGACTTTTGCCACTAAGAAACTAGAATTTTAGCCACTAAGAAACTAGAATTTTAACAACTAAGAAACTAGATTTTTAGCCAATAAAAAACAAGATTTTGTCAATAAGAAACTAGACTTCGGCTCTAAAAGGTGGACTTTTGTCACTTAGAAATTAGACTTTTACCACTAAGAAACCATACTTAAAGGCTTAAAAAACTATAATTTGCCACTAAAAACTAGACTATTCTCACAAATAAATAAGACATTTGTCATCGGGAAAGTAGACTTTCACAATAACAAAGTAGACTATGTCACTTAAAAAAAATTAGACTATTATTAATGAAAACTATACTTTTGTCACTAAGAAATTAATCTTTGTCAATAAGAAATAGACTTTTGTCATTAGGAAACTAAACTTTTTGCCACTCAGAAATTAGGCTTTTGGCACATAGAAACTATAATTACAATACTATGAAATTAAACTTTTGCTACTAAGAAATTTAACTTTTGCTATTAAGAAATTAAACTTTTGGCATGAAGATTTTTTTTTGCTGCAAACATTACGTATAAATACAAATTATAGCACATATTTGCAGTTTATGAGAAATATTAATCTTAGTTGAAAAATATCGTTACAAGAATATTTTTGTTCTTATCTTCTTATATAATACAGACGTTACTTCAAAAAAGAAGATGATTACTTACTACGCGTTATGCATTCAGTCATGCATATTAACCAATGAGTTAATACTAACGATACATCTCATTACGCATGTTACAGCCCTTAATGTGGACTAGGTCTAGAAACTTAAAACAAAAATTGTGCAAGCTCTTAAGTAGAAAGGGAGATAATCCTGCTAACCGTTAACCTCAAGGTAGAGCGCGGTCAGATTGTTCCATTCACATTTGACGGTATTTCACCTCGACAACGACTGATTTCTAGACCAGAGGTTCTTAATCTGTTTATTTCGAATTAACTATTGAATCAACGGCCCATTTTAATATTAAAAACTCACCGTTACCATTTAATTTAATTTGCCAGTTAATCTCCAATTTACATAAATGCTTTACCAAATTGCATTACTTCAGGAACAAAAGTCAGATTATCTGCAGACGATTGCATAATATATAGAACAATAAAAACAACACAAGACACAGATATTTTACAAAGAGAATTAGATTAGAATTACAGAAATGGGAATCAAATTGGAGCATGTCTTTCCACCCAGAAAAAATGTCAGTTATTAAGAGTATCAAAAAAAAACTAAAACAAATAAATTCCACTTATCTTATTCATGGCAAACCAGTCACAGACTAAAAACTCAAAATATCTAGGTGCAATAATAAATGAAATGTTATCAGTGAATATAAATCTTATCTTATCTTATATAATACAGACGTTAGTTCTAAAAAGAAGATAATTACGTCCTACGCGTCATAATGCCCCATTTTGATCGAATTATTAAAAAATCAAGCAAAACTTTTTACTAATCAAACAAGAACATAAAACTAAAATGTTATTTAACTTTAGTTAGGCCAATAATAGAAGATGCATCCTCAGTTTGGGATCCCTCAAGAGCATTACAAAAAAAAAAACCCAGAACAAATTCTTTTTAGAAGTGGGATATTGAGAGGGAGAGAACTAAGGAAGGACGTTTGAATGACCAGTAGTTTGAGCATTGAGAGTTGTACCCCAGGTAGTCGCTGAAGTGTAACCAGACAATAGATCAGGGAAAGGGTCAAGATAGAGTAGGAACGCTGGTCACTGTAAGGTCAAGGGTTGAAGGTCAGCTTGCGTAGCTAAAGAAAGAAGTCCGCCAGGTGTCTGCGTATAAATTTATTTCCTCCCCTCTCTCTCTTTCTTTCTCTTTCTCTCTCTCTTTCTCGCTCTCTTTCTCTCTCTCTTTCTCTCCCCTTTCTCTCTCTCTTTTTAAAACAAAGCTCATCTAAGTGAAAGAACCGCTATTTACTGCTATTTATCTAAAAATTACAGTGTTTAGCTCGCTTTCTGCTATATAAAACAAAAATTAATTAATTAGTACTAAAGGATTAACTACATTGTTAATTTTCGTATTGAATCGTGTATTGTCATCGACTATGAATAATTATGCAATATCTCAACGACCCGAAAATGGGAAGTTGGAGGTAAAACTTGTCAAAACGTAATGGAATTAAATCCATCTCTCGTTAAGTAGCATTTATCGCCCTTATTTCTATATCAAACGAAATAATTAAACATCAACAATATGTTAATTAATTGATTATTTTTGGGATTGATTCATGTGTTGTCAGGATCAATGAATAATTGTTCACAGTTTTAACTTGATCCGAGAATGGGAAATGGGAGAAAAAACATGTTAAAAACGTTTTACCAGACAGACAGACAGACAGACAAAGTGAGGTGATATAAGCTTCGTAAAAAATGAATAGGCAGACAAATGAAACGATGGAAACAGTATTAACTCTCTTTCTCTCCGAACTGACGATACCAGCGTTGATTCCACCAGAATGTGGTAAATAATTACGGAGAGAAAGAGTTAAGGCGGCTAGGGGAGACGACTTGGATGCTGGGAAAGAATTTGGCTTTATTTGGGGAATTAGGTGAGAGGGGGCTTTAACATAGAATGATACCTGCGAGGGCAGGTGTGAAGGTGGAAAGTAACGGAAGTTAAACAAATTCTAGTGCTATTAGAGCATGGAATGAGTTGCCTGAGCTAGCCAGGAAAACCAGTGACTTGGCAGAATTTAAGTCATTAGTTAACATGCATGACCCGTAGGACGTAATCATTTTCTTTTTTTGAAGTAGCGTCTGTGTTATATAAGATAAGATAAGATACTAATTAAACTGACTCAGATGAGACATCTTCTCTACCATACATTACAAGATATATCTTCCTTTTGCTAATCAATCTAAAATAACACACATTTTTTGTTTGTTTGTTGTTGTTAGTGAATGTTTAGAAATAATGTCAATTTTTTAGATTCAGGAGTGACTACGAAGACCCAGTTGCGACCTACATATTTTCCCATTTCTCATGCAGACAAAGCCGTTGTCCTATGGTGGTCTACTACATTTTTTTACTCATTTTGTTTTCTACCAGGGCTTTTATTTGGATCTCAAATGTGTGTAAGGAGGCCTTTATGAAAGCTCACCAACTGTCTCTTTCAGAGGCCATCTTCCTCCTGCTATTCTCCTTTATGCCGGTGAGGGCAAAATGGCGCTTAAGTTGATCTTTATAGCGCTCACGGGTGGCACCTCTGATATGCCATCCTTTTCATCTCTTCAAAAACAATCGCCTTTATCATGCCGTCATCTTCGGGGACTAGTGACCCAGTGCAGCTGTCGAATGATAAGTAGTGCTTCTATACTGTCCACATCGGCCTCCAGTAGGACATGGTTATTGGTAAGGTAGTCCTGCCAGGTCATCCCACCAAATCTATAATCAAGCCGAAATTTTGCTCACATATTTCTTTTACATGCCAACACTAGAATCAATAAAAACAATAAACCAGTTAATTAACTGTGGGTGATTAGTTATTTTGTTTGGTATCTCGAACAAGGGAAAGACATTGTACTTGACTGATAAGGTGAACAAGTCTAGTGGACAAGAACAGTGGAGGGTTGGTTTGTCGTTTGGCCTTACGATAGCAGAAATTATTTGTTTTCTGATTCTCCAGGCCAAATGTTACTTAATCATTAGTTCCGTTGATCAGAGGTCACTAAATGAATATTAGATGACTTGGGAACAAATCTTTTAAAATCTTTCATGCAGAACAATCACAACACAGTTCGTAAGGTAGTCAAACGGCCAACAGTACAGTACCTTGGTACTGTGTTTTGTCACAATAATAAGGCCAGCAGCATTCGAGGCGGTCGGGCAAGTTAGCGTGATGTGGTACGGTATATATATAGAGTCTCTTATGCAGGACTGGCCCTAACATTGTGGGGCCCTATGCGAAAATAATTTCGCGGGGCCCATTCAGGGTAGGAAAAAGGATAATAAGTGAAAATTAAGATTTTGTATTTTAAAATAAATTCGTCTTTCCATTATATTTTATTAAATGAAAGCTGACAAAGCGTTTTCTTTATGTCGCGCGTAGCATTGGCGTTTTCTGTCAAAGATAAATTCCAAAGTTTTATCTTTTTGTTATGAAAAATTGTAACTTGTATGGAAATTAATACCGACACATTTATACCAGGAACTAGTCAAGATTTTCCTGACCAATCATGACCACGGCGAAGGTGTGGAAACAGACTCATGCGTTTAATGGGGTGCCGAAACTCAATGACTTTGTCTTGGAGGAAGAGATTTTACCAGAATTACAAGAGAACGGTAAGTCTGGAAATAGCTTGAGCTTTTTAAGGCATCTAGTCCAACTATCCCTTTTAGACGTGTAATCCACTGGATACAAAACTGTAATAGAGCTTCAAAACGTAGAAAAACTCCCTTCACTTTTTAATTGACAAAATGTAGGAAAGTGTATTCACGTTTTGTGTACATGTGTGTAGCAGCAAATAAGAAATTACAAGATTTCAAAGGATTACAAAAAAATAAAATTGTATTCACTTTAAATCGAAAAATGAACATACGTCCTTAGTGCTGCGTCTCTGACGTCTTCTTTAATTAGTCGTCATCCATCCACTTCTATCCATTCATCAGGATCAATCCTATTTAAGATTACATCAGATTTCCACAACCAATAAACACACGCTCACACAAAGCATACAGGAAGTAAACACTGTGTTTGAATAGAATCATTTTTCCATACATTGAGCATGTACGTTTACGCGTCTTCTTTTATGACCAATGTTGTCAACCTTTTCTGAATACAATATATTCCTAAATAAATAAGTTGCTGGTTAACATATATATATATTAGCATATAGATAGATCACATTAACTACTAGTGCTTAAATTCTTTTTCTTTAATTATTAACTTTTCTTATCTTTCCAGAGATTTTGGTCGAAGCTCTGTACCTCAGCCTCGATCCATATTTTAGGTAAAATTATGCAGTTATTTATACGTTTTATTTCTTGTTTAAAATATTTTGTAATATTTTATGCAATGTTCGTAATTAAATTCCCACAAACATTAGAGCTAATTATATCTGTATGTGATAAGAATTTTCTGGCACTGTTAGGAAAGAGATTCATTAAAGGAAAACAAAATTCGTATATTCTATTGTTATAGAAATAAATGAATTTTCAATCCCAGGCACAGCCAGCGCTAAGCTTCGTTAAAGGAAAACAGAATTCATTGTAGTCCTTTTAACAGTGTCCACTGACAATTTTTTTTTAGTTGATGTGACAGGTCTGCAGCAGTACTGCCCCTTGACAGGTAGTAGTGATGGGCAAAAGTTAACTAAGAAATTAGAAACTTTTAGTTTAACTATAAAAAAAATAGTTAAGGCCATTGTTTAAATAGGAAAAAAAAAGTTTAGTTAAAATCGTAGTTTAAGTAATTTTTTTTTAGTTACTAACTAAAATGTTTAATTAAAATTTGTACAACTTTTCAACATGTGGTCAGGGTTGAAACGCACATACCTGTTTTCTGGTCATGTGATATTCATAACTTTGATTATCAAAAAAAAATTATGCAGTTAACAACTATTTAGTCAGTCTGCATTTAAAGAGGGTAAAGTAAGATGCTGGTAGAAGTCATGGGATTAAATATTTGCAATGGACCTCATTCACCAATCGTAAACAAACAACATTTAGTCACGTGATCGTATTGATAAAACAACGAAAAAAGCTGTCACGTGATAGTCACTGTATATTAAAATTAGATCGTAATTTGTATAGAAGAGATAGAGAATCACGTGGTAAAATGTTGTTTGTTTACGATTGGTGAATGAGGTCCATTGAAAGTAGCAGTAGAATAAAATGTTTGTCAACATATTTTGCTAAATGCTTCTTTGCAATATTATGAATGGGATTGTTCCGAATTTATTTTTTTGGAGCCACTTGGTTGGTGTTTAATTTCTGTTTCTAGTGGGAGTCAGATTAGTGAGTTAGGTCAATATTTAGTGGTTTTGATAAATTCATTTGAGGCAAAAAATAATTTATGAACTGTAGGGAAATCAAGTACACTCTTTTTATAGTCTGAAGACTTATTATTGAGTTCTAAGAATTGACAGTTAGGCCTATATAGATCTTAAAGCATTAGGATAACCAACTCTATAAAAAAAATCTTAATCCACGCCCTCTCTTGACCAAAAAGTAAATAGACTGTGTCCAACTGATTTTAACGTCTGGTCAGCTATACATACACACGTAGGCCTAGTGTACTGTACGTGTGTAGTCGATGATACTACAAGACTACCTTGCACTTTTTTTCATTACGCGTTATGCAATAGTGTTTTTGCTTAATGTGGAGTGGTCAGACGAGGCATGGCTAGTCTAGCATGTTCTTTACACTAAAACAGTTACACACCCTTCCAGCCCAGAAAGTAAATAGACGGTGTGTCCAACTGATTTTAACAACCTTGCCAGATAGACGTACACGTGTAGGCCTATATAGTGTACTGAGTGTGCAGTCGATAAAGATAAAACAACCCTGTTTTTTTCCCTTGCGCTTTTAACGGTTATGCAATAGTGTTAGTTGTATTTTAGTGGTCAGACAAGAAAATAGCACATTGGCATGGTTATGCTTGAGTAAAGATAAAGATCCTCTTAGGAATGCTTGCGGGTTCGAATATGATTGCGAGGTCAGTTGTCATTATTTCTTCGGTTGATATCTTCGCGTCCATCATGGTTTAGTGATGACCACTTTTGGCTAGTGAGACCTATGTGAGGCCGGAATTTTCTGCTGAGGGGTTATACCATGCAGTTGCTAGTGTCATTGTAACTATAGGTAGCTTCCGTAGTCGTAATATGCCTAGGTTTCATATTATGCTTTTTTAATATTTTTTTTCAGCGCTTTATAATGTGAGATAACGGTACTGCAATGTCAGTGACAATTATAATTATTTTTATTATCATTATTATATGCTAATTAAGGTTAATTTTATTTATGTAAGGCTTCGTGAGGTCAGGAGTAATCAATATATATATAAATATATTCTTCTTTTCAAGTTCAGTTATGTAGACCAAAATTCCTGTTCACAATAAATATTTTTCTGAGCTCTTTTGGATTCTCGCAGATTGCTGGCCTCACCAGACCAAAGTCTACCAGGAGAACAAGTAGCCAGGTAAGACACAAGAAAATAGGAATGTGGGGCTGAGCAGCATAAGCCCTTTGGCTTCGTAACAAGAAGGTAGAGTTCAAATCCCGATGTAGACAATTAACTTTTAATAGGAATTTCAGATTTGATTGTGTTTGAGCCTAAAACGCAGCAGGTAAGCCCAACCAGACATGTAAAAAGCTTGGACCACAGCACACTAAGCATTATATAACAATATTTTTAAAAAAATTTTTGGGGATTATGCAATACAAATATTACACATAGAGTTGACTCTTGATTAGACTTGATGGTCCGAAGGTTATGGGACCTAAGGAAAAGGGGGGGGGGGTTGGTCGTTGTATTATCCAAAACTTATCTATAAAACGTTAGCTCAAAGACTTAAATCCTAGGCCTATAGGCCAAGAAAATTCTATTTTTCGGATGTCATGAGATATTTTCTTAAAATTCTCCAATTACCTTTGGCCGGCCCTAGGACTATCATGAGTCAACTGTATATATATTTACACATATATAACATACTGCTTTAGTTACTTGTACACCCTCTATTATCTAGACATTCTATTTCATTTAGTACATTTGTTTGCTTCAGTGCTGTTCACCCCTCTAGGGCTAAGACTAAGACTTGCTTTATCGATCCTTGTGGAAATTTGTTGTGATTACAAGGACTCTTTTCTCATATAAAGACAACACAACAGAAAGATTCACATAATTAGAACGAACACAACATAAAGAGTTCGTTGGGCGACTACACACAGACATCTTGGTCCTTTTCATGTTTCTTGATCGACGAGTGGCGTTGATATAGACTGACTGAGTAAGGAACGAACGAGTTTTAGTACCGCTCGGTTCTAGTCTTCATTCACACGTTACACACTATATTAGCTGTTCACTCAACCAAGTATGAAGGACGATCGGGACATGGATTTGAACGAGAGAGAACTGCTTCGTGTGCGACGTTTGGTCAGTCCTTGTTCGGGGGCAAGGCGACATTAAAACTTACTGCCCGCTTCCTTCCACGTGCTCTAAGTGAGTAAATCTCAGCATGGTTCGTTACCAGTGGAGTTTCTGATTAGGCAAGGGTCCCGCAATTTAGCATTTAGCATATCACTATCAGTCATGGATCTTGTCAAAGGCTTTTAAAGATGTAAGACTTAAAGGGTTAACATATTTAGTGTGTCGTGCGATTGAGGTACTTTTAATTAATTCTCTGGTACCTATTGCGTTTAAGTTGCTTCATATTCATATGCATGTTGTATACTGAATGTTGATCTAATAATTGTAATAGATATTATTGTAAAAAAATAATAGAATATGAGCCTCGCAAGCATCATTAAATTGGGCCCTGCAAATTACATTAGGCATATCACTATCAGCCACGGGTCTTGTAACAGGCTTTAAAGATGTAGGACTTAAAGGGTTAACATAGTAAGTGTATCGTACGATTGACGTAGCTTTAATTAACCCATTGGCACCTATTGCGCTTAAGTTGCTTCATATGCATATTGTATAATATATGTTTATATAATGATCTAATTAATACTAATAGTTGTTATTGTAAAATTTGGAAGACGGGCTTTATAAGCATCCATTATATTTGAAAGGCCGGCCCTGACTGCACTCATCCTTTATCTTCGAATCGAAGCCATTCCAATTATTAGATATTTTAAAATGCAATAGGTCCTATTTCTTAAAATATTATTGTGAAAGTAACAGTTCTAGATGGAAGATATTTTAAAATGCAATAGGTCCTATTTCTTCAAATATTATTGTGAAAGTAACAGTTCTAGATGGAAGATATTTTAAAATGCAATAGGTCCTATTTCTTAAAATATTATTGTGAAAGTAACAGTTCTAGATGGAAGATATTTTAAAATGCAATAGGTCCTATTTCTTAAAATATTATTGTGAAAGTAACAGTTCTAGATGGAAGATATTTTAAAATGCAATAGGTCCTATTTCTTAAAATATTATTGTGAAAGTAACAGTTCTAGATGGAAGATATTTTAAAAGTAATATTCCTGAAAGTAAGATATTTATGCAGCCTTTTTTTCTTTTTATTTGTAAACAAGAGTGCTTCAATCCAAGTCTCCTGAGTATCCTGTCGGTTCACTGGTCTGTGCTCACTTGGGCTGGAGGTCACACACTGTGGTCAATGTAAAAACACCAAGGGTGTTCGGCACCACTGTTGACCTAATCAACGAAGTGCCAGGTTTGTCGCCATCTTTGTGGCTCGGCACTGTGGGTATGCCAGGGTAAAGCTCTTTATGTTTTTAAACATGTTTTTATGTTGTTGTTTTCTGCTAATAGAGCTTTTTTTAATGACATTGATTACACTAAAATTGTTATATAAACCCCCTGGAGCTGCACAATGTTGAATTTCGTCAAGGAGTATTTCTATTACTTTTCCATATGCTAGGACAAATTTGTACAAGTGCTCATTCTTCCCTAGTGCCATTCTAGCATGAATCGGGCTGCCTGAATCGGCCCGAAAAGACAACAATTTAGCAGAGTCACGGATTTACATGCATGTACAGATTGACACATGAAACGCGTAGAACGTAATTATCTCCTTCAACCTGAAATGTTTATTGACAGGGTGACTGCGTACTTGTCCTTTTTTGAGCACTGCGATCCCAAGCCAGGAGAAGTCCTTGTGGTCACTGCTGCATCAGGTGCTGTGGGATCCATCGTAGGACAGCTGGCTAAACACAAGGTCAGTGGCTGTTCATGTGGCAATTCTCAACCGTATTCATCCACGTCTTTAAGACTATGTAGTCACGAGCCGACCCGCAGCGTAGCATACGCTCCCCCCCCCTCTTTTTTTTGCCTGAGCCTCGCTCTTCGTCACCGCGAAAGTTACGTGGGGTAACTCTAGTCCGACTTGCAGAAATAAAAGAGATATCTTTCCATGACGTTTTCATCATGGTGTCCTTCCTGCATGGTTGGACGACGAAGAGAATTATATATATAGATGGCAATTTAAAGAGTTAAAAAAATATATTTTTCAGATACATTTTTGATTCTAGACTAAGACTGATCCTTATTTTGGATTTTCATACATGGCGGAAAAACTATAAATAGCTAGTGTTTTGGTGTACCCGGTGCACACATTTATAGGGGAATAAGCTTTTTTTAAAAAGGTATATTATAGTTTTTATGAAGTTTTTAGCACTAGAGAATCATATTTTCTGAGCTAAAAATGTTACGGACGATAAATGTTAAGTCCACTATTGCTAATTAAGTTGCTTTGTGGTACATACGAGTTAAGAAATTTAGAGTTTCGCCGCGTTAAAAAGTGAACAGAATAAGACGCATTCCTTGTACACTACCAGACTAATCACCACATTGTCTAACCCTAACCTGGTTACACAAAATAACTACATGAATTTGTTGTTATCCCCCCATAGCCGATAATCCGCAATACATCCCAGTGACTCCATTTCGATCTGTTGTCATATGACTATATCTTTATTAACGCGATTCAAGGGCCAAAGAACTTTTTATTTTATCTTATTTTTTTCGACGTTTTTTTTTTGGTTTGAGAACATTTGTCACCGGCCAATCTGGCAAGTGATTAGTATGACGTCATTTTTTTTTTTAAATATGTTTATGTTATTGTACTTTTCTAGGGTTTGACGGTGATTGGTCTGGCCGGGTCCAATGAGAAATGTGATTACATCAGAGGTCTGGGTTTTGATCATGCGATCAACTATAAGACTGAGGACATCTCCAAGGCGCTGGATCTGGTCGCACCCTCGGGAGTGGATATTTACTTTGATAATGTAAGGGAAACAACTCAAATAATTTTTTCTTTTTTTTAATTGTAGGAAGGAAAAAAATCCCTTTGAGATCATTAAGCCCCCTTGAAAAATTATACTTTTTTTTTTTTCAGAATTGGACATTTTAAATTATAACAGGTGTCGTTAAAAAAAAACTACTGCTTCCTACTTAATGAAACTCGTGTATTTATTCGCTGATGTTACTAAGAGACTGTAAAGTAGATAGTCATTGCTTTATTGGATACCATAGGCAGATATGGAACTATACTTGATAAGGCTTTACGCTTTTTTTTTTTTTTTTTTGAGGCATGGAACCCTTGTAAGGCAATTTTCCCTTTTTTTCATCAAAGCGATTGAAAATATCCCCAGAAGCAAGCCCCAAAACAAATGAAGGTTCTAATCTCTAGATTATGTTGCCTATAGGTGTGGCGTAGCTAAGGTGGGAAGAGGTGGGGTTCAAAATTAAAAAAATCTTCCAAGGCTGCCACTTGAGGGGGGACCCCAAATGAGTGTCCGAAATTTGCAGGCGCCCCTAAAGAGGTCAAGCCCCCCATCCTCCCCCGATGTCCCCAAATACCTAGCTACGCCACTGCCTATAGGTAAATCGAGTTCAGGACTTCGACAATCAGTTCCATGCGCGTGTAATACTCGGGAGAGTTTGTGTGCGTTTGTCTCAGCATATAGAGCAAGACATCATTTAGCACCAAGTCATCATTTAGCACCAAGACATCATTTAGCACCAAGACATCATTTAGCACCAAGACATCATTTAGCACCAAGACATCATTTAGCACCAAGACATCATTTAGCACCAAGACATCATTTAGCACCAAGACATCATTTAGCACCAAGACATCATTTAGCACCAAGACATCATTTAGCATCAAGACATCATTTAGCACCAAGACATCATTTAGCATCAAGACATCATTTAGCACCAAGACATCATTTAGCACCAAGACATCATTTAGCATCAAGACATCATTTAGCATCAAGATACTTTAGCACCAAAACATCATTAATCCTCAAACTATCAGTTAGTATAAAGATTCGATTCCAATTAGGTTTATTAATGAGACAGAAAGTTAAAGTAAATTAAATATTAATGCAATTAAATTCATGATTTCCACATTGTGCAGATGTTTGGGAAATTCAGATATATGAAAAGTATTAAACGTATAGCGTCATTTGCCCTATTTTAGCAAGGTCAGAAATGATATTTCACACAACAGGAACAAAGTTTGACAGCTGAGATAAATCCAAATTTTTTTTTTAAAATTCCTTTTGCATGTTGGCAAAAAAAAAAAAAATGTCAGTGTGGCAGGAAACGTCTCATACCACCCTTACAGTAGATTACCCCCTTTACCAATTTTGCCCCTTACAGATTACCTCCCTTACAGGATATTAGCCCAGTTCTCGAAGGCCAAAAAGTAAATAGGTGTTTTTAAAACTTAGATGAATTTCCAAACTTACTTCCCTTGAATATTTTTTTTTCTGTTGTCTCCCTTAGGTTGGTGGTGAAATAGCGGACATTGTATATGGTCAACTTCGAGACTATGGCCGTGTTCTGATCTGTGGTTTGATTTCCGACTACAATAAAAGTCCAAAGGAGTTAGAGAAAGGTGAGCAATACAGGGCAATAGTGTCGCTGAGGATTTGTCCCGCATCCCTTGAGAACTATGACCATCCAAACCCAACCGTAGGTCCGAAGATACTTATATCAGTGATGAAACAGAACAGAAATCGTCATTTTAAAAGACAACACTTTTATTACTCAACTTAAAATCAATACTGAACACATACAACAAAATAATTAATACAGTTTTATTTCATTACATTTTAACAACAGTGCTTTCCAAACTGTGCACCACGAAGCCCAAACAGGTGTTCCAAAAACTACTGGAATAATTAACTAGTAGGCTACCCATGAATTAACCTCTTAATAATAAGCAAAGTGTTCCAGTTAATACTCTGAATGTGCCAAGTGTTCCGTCAAGGAAAATGTTTGTGAACCACTGGATCATTTGTGAGATTCACAAAATGTAGATACCATAAACTTATTTGAAAACTCAACGACCACCGGTAGTTGTCTTTTCTTGTTTAATTAGCCAATCCAATTTGCGTTTCTCCCATTCCTTCTTCAAGTGCTATTAGAGCATGGAATGGGTTGCCTGAGCTAGCCAGGAAAACCAGCGACTTGGCAGAATTTAAGTCATTGGTTAATATGCATGACTGAATGCATGACGCGTAGGACGTAATCATCTTCTTTTTTGAAGTAACGTCTGTATTATATAAGATAAGAAGATTGCTTAAACAAACTAGTCATCTATTTTTTTTGTACTACGGTTTTTCCGGTGTTTATTATACACTGGTTATCGTATTTTCTTGAGGCTAATTACTTGTAGACAAATGTTTTACACACGACACAACTAACTCAAAGAACTTGATAACTCAGGGCTCCAAAGTAACAGTAACAGTTTAATTTCAAATACATCACAGCCAAACTGTACCACACCACACAACTAACTCAAAGAACTTGATAGCTCAGGGCTCCAAAGTAACAGTAACAGCTAATTTCAAATACATCACATCCAATATTGTACTTTTTGACAACAACATTACACTGACTGTACAAAAACCTTGCCTCTGCTCCGAACGGACTTCACGCACAGTGCTGGTTCTGACTTCGCCTCGTACTGGTCACATTGCGAGGTAACGTGAAGTGACTTGATTCTGACACACTCGCTATTATATAGGGTCCCACTGGCTTTCTAGAACCGGATGGAAAGTCGCTTGACCACTCTGAATCATATGTCCTTTGTTGTTCGAGATTTCCACATCCCTTTTATGAACCACGTGACCAGAGAAAAGCTTTTATCCCGTGGATGAGAAATTGGCTATTTACCAACCCCTCTGTCTGAAGTCCCCCAGCGACTGGATTGTCATGGAATCACATCCGTCTGGACGTAGGTCACGGTCCCTTGAGCCAACGGAGGCCGAGCCCATGGGGGGGGGGAGCCTCTATATGCCTATACTGTGCCACCGCAACCGTGAGGGGACAACCACCACCCGTTTGGCCCCCGTTGGGGAACGAAGAGGTGGGTGTTTCGGACTGCCTAGCAAGCCTTTCTCACATCCCCACCACGTGCAAGTACACTCGCTAGAGCAGAACTGTGGTAACTCGCTGGGAGCCGTGTTCGCTCCCGTACTTAGCCTATCCACCTCTCCGGGCGGACGTTTCCACGGAGGTGCCACGCTGAGGCTTGACCACTCTAGTTGATCACATTCGCTGTGAGTTGCGTGCGTATTATTCACAATACCTTGCTGAATTGGCGTGTACTGTCACTCGTCACGGTTGACCGCTCGTCTAGCGCTGGTCTCGATTTGCTTTAGTCTAAAAACACAGCACTACCCCATCTGTCTCAACACCAGGTTTATAGCAATATGAAGCTAGAAACTGGACGTAATGATCCTTCTCGGACTTTAGGATATAAATATTAAGTTCTGTCTGGAAGAGGTCCAAGTCAATGCCTGTGTAAGACATTGCTATTTACGACGTATCCTGCACTCCGGACGCATGGTCTAGAAGACATGGCCGAAGACCGAGCACACCGGAAACCCTGCCATTTTCCTATGTTGTTCCAAGCTAACCGTGCAGAACTCGCCATTAGTGTAACGGTCCCTTGGGATACGGAGCATGGATTATCGATAGGGACGTGGAAGCTCTCTTTCAACTCCGCACCGTGCAATGGGAAAGTTCTCGCACTCACTTGGACACTCCCACAGGAGTTTTGTTTTGCTATTCATTTAGCCTAATCACTTCCTCAAGTAATCGTTTCCACCCGAGTGCCACATTGAGGCAGAATAGCATGCCCTGGATAGGTTTGAACCAGAATCTTCTATTGGAAAGATCCTTGCTTTGTTTTTAACTCCATTGGCTATTTTTAGTTCTATTGGAAAGTTACTGTTGTTTCTCGAAATGTAAACATGTTTATTGTATTAACACTTATAAATTACAATGTCGCTATGTCGAATTTCTAAAAGATCCTTGCACTTTTAGTAGAGATACAATTTTAATAAGTATATTGGAGTAATGCGCAGTGGCTAAGGGGTAAGGCACTTTACTTACGAACCAAGGAATTTCGGTTCGAATCCCGGCGAAAACTGGAATTTTAAATTTCGGGATTTCTAGGGTGCGACCCAACTCTAATGGGTAGGATAAAGTTGTGCAGGCCACATGACACCCTTGTTAAAAGTGGGCCACAAAAACAGATGATCTTTACGTCGTCTGCCACAATCTTCATTTCTAAATGAATGTTCTAAATGTAGAAAATAAAGGGAGAAGATAACGCAAAATAATGAATTTCTTAGATCATTGTTTTTTTCTTAAGTTTCTTTGTTTTTTTTCTTAAGTTTCTTTGGTTTATTCTTAAGTTTCTTTGGTTTATTCTTAAGTTTCTTTGGTTTTTTCTTAAGTTTCTTTGGTTTATTCTTAAGTTTCTTTGGTTTATTCTTAAGTTTCTTTGGTTTATTCTTAAGTTTCTTTGGTTTATTCTTAAGTTTCTTTGGTTTATTCTTAAGTCTTTAAGCTTGTAGCCCAACGATTTTAAGGTAAGAAGTGCACAATAGAAATAGAACAATTCTATTTTTGTATTTGACCATATTATATGAAGTTTGATCATTGCGTTCATAATACGTTTTGGGGAATTTATCGTTAATTGACTGTATGATTTATCTTTTCAGTAACCAATTGGAATAAAGTAATTCTGTTTAAACAACTGACCATCAAAGGATTTATGATCTTCCACTCCAAGAATTTAACAGAGTTTCCCAGAGTACGCCAAGAGATCGTCACATTAATTAAAAAGGTATTTTATTTTTCATCTCATCGCCATCCTCATCTGACCCTTGACTTTTGTGTGGAGGTGCTGTCACAGTTCGCGTTACGAAGTCCCTGCACTTTTCCAATTCAGCAGCTTTTTTTTAGTAGGATATCAGAGAGGAATGGTCAATTCTTCTACATTGTCCAGCCATCTTTTTTTTTGGACGACCCTTTCTTGGTGTTCACACCACTATTCATTGAAAAATGACTTTTGACATAAAGTCATGTCTTACAATATGGCCGAACCTGATCAGCTCTTGTCTCATTCATAGTACTGAGTGCTTCCTTTTGCCAACCTGAGTGTTGATTTGCAAAAGGACTAACTCATTTTATTTTCCTGGTATCTGATAGTACTGGTATCCAACACTTTTCTGGAGCATTTACTCTCAAAGGCCTGAATCCTTTTTTCAGCCTTTGCATTCAGTGTCCAACTTTCACAACGATATAGGAGTAGAGAAGCTTTATTAAGTTTCTGGAAGTCTTCAAGTAATCAAAGTTCTGCCTAGGATTCTACACATATACACTCTTTATCCATCTTATCTTATCTTCTTACATAATACAGACGTTACTTCAAAAAAGAAGATGATTACGTCCTACGCGTCATGCATTTAGTCAAGCATATTAACCAAATTCTGCCAAGTCACTGGTTTTCCTGGCTGACTCAGGCAACCCATTCCATGCTCTAATAGTTCTAATAGGGTTTCTTTTATCCATGACTGGATTTAGAGTTTCTGGAAGTCTTCAAGTAATCAAAGTTCAGCCTAGGATTCTGCACATAGACATCTTTTTATCCAGGACTGGATTTAGAGTTTCTGGAAGTCTTCAAGTAATCAAAGTTCTGCCTAGGATTCTGCACATAGACATCTTTTTATCCAGGACTGGATTTAGAGTTTCTGGAAGTCTTCAAGTAACTGTGCCTAGGATTCTAACACACACACATCTTTTATCCGTGACCGGATCTAGACTTGATAAGGCCCTAAGCTATTTGAAATATGGGGCCCCTTGAAATCAACACAATGTCATTTTTCGTGTTTTTTTTTCAAAATAATTTTTTGGGCCCCCAAAGCAAGTGGGGGTCCTAAGCCTTAGCTTTTGTAGCCTATATGTAATTTATCAGATGTTTCGTACTTTATGTTCTGAATGACTTAAAAACTCAACGCATTACATTCGTTACAGGGTCAGCTACAGACTAAGGAACACGTGACGGACGGATTCGACAAAATGCCTGCAGCATTCATCGAATTGTTCACCGGGTCTAACTTTGGCAAAGCTGTGGTCAAGGCATAAGTGTCGGTTCTGGACTTCTTATCATCCTTCTCTGTAAATCTTCAATACTTGATTTTCTTTTCTTTTGCATAAGTCTCAAATAAGCCAGTGGATATTTATTTCTTTATTTAAGACTGCGCCATCATGACGTCGTGGGATATGCTGTTACACATTTCGTGCTAACTCATGTCGTGGGATATGCTGTTACACATTTCGTGCTAACTCATGACGTCGTGGGATATGCTGTTACACATTTCGTGCTAACTCATGACGTCGTGGGATATGCTGTTACACATTTCGTGCTAAGAGAATGTCTCATGTAATTACTACTACTGACAATATGTTATCGTTTGTCTTGTATTAGTTGTGACCTTTATATTAATATATATAACGTCTTATATTAATATATTATACTATATCATCTCCTATTTTTGAAGTCTGTATTTTATAAGATAAGGTACTGCCCTGGAGTCAAAAATTTTTATACTATATCTGCAATGTGGGCCAGTTTTGTTATTTTAATACAACCTTAGTTCTTCTTTTATCAGTTAAATTACGTTAGTGTCTAGATTAAAATTAGTGATAAAAATGACAAATCACATTATTCTGAGTAATTTCGGTTTGGAATGAGGTAGCTGGTAGCTGCCAATCACTTTGGTACATATTGAATTGGAGTAGCTGCCAGCTATTACACTACATACTGTGTAACTTGTGAAGTAAATAAATAATTCTTGTATGTAAACTTGTTTTATTGTGTTTTTTTTTTTGTTTTTTTTTATAAGTTCATTCATTTATAAGTTCAGCTTCTACTCATGCTCCTATACTTTGGCGGAAATCTGCTAATTGTCAACAATGGCGACATCCTTCTCATAGATCTGCTCATGCCTTGTATAACATCGCGCTGGTAAGCACCATATGCGTCGCCGTAGGAGCTGTAACACAATGCTTGTCGCTTTCTTCAGACGACTATAGTTCATGTCATTGAGATGAGATGAAAGCCTTGGTATTAGCTATGATCCAAACTATGTCACTTACACAGCCATTCCTCCTCCTTTCCATTTAACCCTTTTGCTGCGCAGCTGTTATGTTATAAGGAACGGCGAAAACTGATTTTATATTAGATCCGCGGCGTCGCAAATTCTTCCAGAATCTTAATGTGGGCTGCGGGCAGACTTACGGTTAAGCTGCTGATGGGACATGACGTTGATACATCAAGACAGTTAACAGTACATACTACATACAGTTAGACTCTGCTATCTTTACAGCGCAAACATGTCAGGGGGAGACCACTGATGAAATTTAGATTTAGACTTGATTACATCCCTTGGTATATATTATTTTTTTAAAATGGTAAATACTTGCGCAGTTTTGATCTCAAAATTCTCACAGCAACCAAAAAGTTCTTATAAGACGTTAAACCCAGGGCCGGATTTAAGGGAGAGCAAGTGCGGCTAATGTCACTTGGTGTCCACAACAAAGGAGCCCAAGCACTAGAGATTTAAATAAATATCCGAATTTCGACGCTTCAGAAACTTTTACATTTTTTTTTTTCATTTTTACAGACAATACTTTTGTGTGCTGTGACTGAGTGGTAAAGCGCTTGGCTTCCGAACCAAGGGTTCCCGGGTTCGAATACTGTTGAAAATTTATATTCGTTTTATATATCAGACACCTTAATTTCTGTCACTGAATATTTCAGACCTTGCGATCTTTAGGGCAGATATTTTAAAGGTCATCTGTTTCTATAGCTCACTATTAACGAAGGTGTCATGTGGCCTTTACAACGACCAACCACCTTTAATTTTCCCGACTAATGTCAGGTACCAATTAGAGCTACTCAGAGACGGACTAAAGATACTGAAATTAAAAATCACAGTCTTTATCAGGATTCGAACCAGAGACTTCTTGGTTCGGAAGCTAAGCGCTTTCACCACTCAGCCACAATTCCTCTGATCGTTATACACTAGTTTTGAAATTTGAAAGCAATTCAGTGAATTAACGAAAACGATAGCAACATGAAATCTGAAATTAGGGTTTACTTGCAAACCAGTGTTTGACTTGGTCTAAACAGCAAACTTTTTACAAAGGCGATGTGCATTAAACAACGGTGCCCAGTTCCATTTCATTGCCTGGACTAAATACTTACTTTTTTGTCTCCCTTGCATTTCTCGTTCAACTTTTCGACACATTTTTTTTCCCCGCCACTCTAAAAAAAGTTCGCAAGTAATAGACGTCTGCCTTGTGGTTACCTACATTTGTCAACGCCCCTGCACGCTGCCCCAAGAAGCCATTCTCCATCTTATCAACTGGAACGGAAATGAGAGATCTTGTAGTTAATGTCCAGGGCAACACTTGTCAATCAAAGTCTAGAAAGCAAGCTCCTCCCACAGTTATCCCCAGCCGTATTACCACCCCCCCCCCCCATTTTATTTTCTTTATCCTTAACAGTAGCCAATTTTTTAACACTTTCTCTACCCCCCCCCCTTTTTTTTTTAGCCCACAGTTCTCTCTAAAATTCAATATACGTTTTGTGTCTTTCACAAGGTGTGTATATGGTTTGTGTTTTTCTACATGAGAACAACCCTCGCCCCCAATCTGGGTGGTACGCTTCAAACCATGACAATCTGGAGTTAGACATAACATACAGCAGTGGTTCTCAAACTTTTATCATGCAGCACATCCCTCCCCCCTGTTCCCTCCCCCCCCCCCAGAGAACAACATTTCGTTTGCGCCCCCTTAGGCAGCTCGGGCCGAGGAGAGCGCTCTGGGCTACCCAGAGTGGGGGTCCAGCACTGATGTGATGAGAGCAGAAAAGAGACTTACAGACTTATAGCTACAACAGAATTTTCTAGTTTTTATTTACATCTATATGCTTAGAATTCACAATTAAGTGTGTGTGCGTATGTGTGTGTATGTGTGTGTATAGGAGGCGCCGTGGCTGAGCGGTAAAGCGCTTGGCTTCTGAACTGGGAGTCCCGGGTTCGAATCCCATTGAAGACTGGGATTTTTAATGTCGGAATCTTTGGGTACCTGACATTAGTTGGGGAAAAGTAAAGGCGGTTGGTCGCTGTGCTGGCCACATGACACCTTCGTTAACCGTAGGACATATAAACAGATGGCCCTTACATCATCCGCCCCCCTATAGACCAGAAGGTCTGAAAGGGGAACTTTACTTTTTTCTTTTTATGTATGTGTATGTTTGTGCGTATGTGTTGCGTATGAAAGTGTGTGTGTGTGTGTGTTTTAGTAACAAGTGTTTCCTAGATAAGTCTGGTGTATTCTTAATTCTAGAGCCAAATTCTTTTAGCAGATACAACTGGAAAAGCAGCAGGTTTCCCCCCCCCCTCCACCACGGGTGTCAGGGGTGAAGTTGTATCATACAAGATAGTATCTTAAAATTACTATCATATAGAATAGTAAGCTACACATTAGTATCACGTAAATTTATATCACAAAAGATAGTATCATACACAGTAGTATTATAGAAAGCTATATCGTAGGCCTACAAGATAGCATCTTACAAACTAGTATCAATCACATATCTTCGTATAAGATTGTATCCTACAAGACAGTATCGTATAAATTAGTATTGTATAAAATAGTATCTGTATCGCGCTAGTGACTTACATGAATGGACATTGTTCACTGAAGAAAAATAAAACCACACTTTTTCTTATGTTATTGACACTAGCGTACATAGAAGGAGAATGAATACTTCCGGGGATTGTTAGCGGGGGAATGGTACTCTCGCCAAGTTAGCGTTTCCAAGGGGATAAAAACGCAAGTTTGTTCTCTGACCTGGCAGTATTGCTTTTAAGTACAGCCACTGTAACTTCCGACTCTACTTCCGGAAAGTCATGCCGGACGACTTGGTGAGAGCCCAAAGGGTGGAAGTCACTTGTCGTCTGCGCGGTCAACTAAGGGAGAGAACACCACGACTCTACTACCATAGTAAGTAAAGGGAGATCAATCTCCGATTCCAAAATGGCATGACCTGAATGCAAAATAAAAAGGACAGGAAGAATGCTTCTCTGGGCAAATGACTTTTGATATTGAATTGTAAAGTTTTTTAAAAAGTTCAAATATGCCAGTTGGTCACATCTGAAGAATAAAATATACATTTTATGCTGATCATCATCCACCTCTATTTTATCACAAATTGACTCTGCGAACCGACACCGTTAATTAAATTGTATGTTGCATCTGTGTGCCAAGAAATCAGATCTATAAATAAATGTTGACGTAGTCTTGATAATATATTTATTTATTTATAATTATATATATAGCCCAGAGCGCTCTCCTCGGCCCGAGCTGCCTAAGGGGGTGCAAACGATATATATATATATTAACCGAAGTTGTCAAAGTTTTCTGGCCAATAACTTTGGTTGATATGTAAGAGTGGTCTTTGGAAGCTTTGGTTGAGTTTGATCACGTGACACCATTTTGTTTACATCGTGGTAAATAAGAACAAACAAAATTGTGAAAGAAAAAAAAAAGGCAAAGCATCACAGTGGAGAGGAAAATGAGGCTAGCACGATGCTAAGACCGGCATTCCAACTTGCGCCTCATTAGCGCTAGTCTCTGAAGACATTCTGCAGCTCGGAACCCCAGAGTTGTTGGTCTTGCCAGTCGTCACATGTTTGAAGCAGACGTGACGGGAAACTGTGATTGAACACTAACAAATGTGTTACCACGTGACTTGACGTCTAACTTTGGAGGATCGAGATTTTTTTTTGACGTCGGGAGACCGAAAAGAATCTGCGAATCCATTAGTCGCCATTTTTTTTGTATGTGCGAAACTTTTAGTCTAACCCTTCTAATTAGACAAGGTATTTAGGTGGTTGACTCACCTAGTGTTTATCTATTATCTTTTTTTTTTTTAATAAATGTTCAGCAGAAACCTGCTAGAGACCAATCGTTATAGATGTCCTCAACACTGACCTGCGACGTTGGACCTATGACGTGGCAACGAGCTATTGGTCTTAAATGCCCACAGGTTGCGACGTAACAGGCTGGTGTTGAGAGCAGAGGTTTTTGATATGTCGGCTTTAAAAAAAAACTTGTTGCTTTTAGATAGACAATAAAGAGTCGTATTTCGTAAATTTAACCGCTGTAGTTTCGCTTCTCCAAGGTGCTAAGTTGTTCTAGGCACAGGGAAAATAATAGGAGCTTTCGTATTTCTTTTTTTTTCGTCAATCAGGGCTTTAGCGTTTATATTATAAATGTGTTTAGTTCCTTTTTAGTTTTCTAAGATTGTTGGTTCTGTAGTTTTCTAGGATTGTTTGTTGGTTCTGTAGTTTTCTAAGATTGTTGGTTGGTTCTGTAGTTTCCTAAGATTGTTTTTTGATTCTGTAGTTTTCTAGGATTTTGTTTGTTGGTTCTGTAGTTTTCTAGGATTGTTTGTTGGTTCTGTAGTTTTCTAAGATTGTTTTTTGATTCTGTAGTTTTCTAAGATTGTTGGTTGGTTCTGTAGTTTTCTAAGATTGTTTGTTGGTTCTGTAGTTTTCTAAGATTGTTTGTTGGTTCTGTAGTTTTCTAAGATTGTTTGTTGGTTCTGTAGTTTCCTAAGATTGTTTTTTGATTCTGTAGTTTTCTAGGATTTTGTTTGTTGGTTCTGTAGTTTTCTAGGATTGTTTGTTGGTTCTGTAGTTTTCTAGGATTGTTTGTTGGTTCTGTAGTTTTCTAGGATTGTTTGTTGGTTCTGTAGTTTTCTAGGATTGTTTTTGTTTGCAGTAGTGTCTATGGATGTTTGAATGTTGTTGTTTTTTTTGTATTATCGTTTTGTTTTCGTGTTGAGCAGTGATAAACATCACTTTATGCCAAGAGAATGTTGGTGCCAGGCCTAATTCTTCAGTGCCTATCTTATTATTATTATAGCTTTTATATAGCGCTACTTTCATGCTTATAGCATGCTCAGAGCGCTTTGGTTTAATCTCATTTGTGGACCTGTGGGGGGGGGGGGAGGGGGTATCTAGGAGTTGGTTTTCCGTGCTGCCTTTAGGCGCTCAGTAAAAGCAACTCTGCCCGAGTAGGGTGCCGAACCTCGAGCCCCCTTCTAGGTAGCCGAGACAAGCCAAGTTTAAGCGCACTTAGCCTCTCGATCACGCTTCCCACATGCAGATTATGCAGATACCTAATAAGCTGTGCGGAGTAGTCAATATGAAGCCTTATAGAAATACAATTGCGCCTGGGTGATCGAACATTAAACCTATACATTTATATGTGTGATCGATATCACGTGTATGTGTGTTTGTGAGGGTGATATTATAAGTTCGTAACCCCTCACACAATTAAATAAAACTCCTTGAAGATAATCTAAATAAGCTTATCGAGATTATATTTCTGGGGCTCATAATGTTTACATCAAGTACTGAGCTTGACAAGGAGAGGGAGAGAAAGAAGGTGCGCGTGTGTTCGGTGCTGTCTCCTCCTCCCCCACCCCTCCCTTATTATTTGTTCCCAGCCACTGCACCTTAGCTGACTTCTTAACAAGTCTGAATTCTAACTCAATCGGACGGGAGAAACCCGGACTGTCCGCCTTCAGCGTAATTAAATGTGATCACTTCATTCAATAGAAACATCCAATTTTACGTATGTACAGTGAAATGAGCACGACGAGCTGTCAGTAATCTACAAGCAGGGAGAGGGGATTAGTGGGTATACGTAGACCGTACAGTAGAGTTTGTATTGCCAAAATATTTGGAACATGGAATAGCAATAGAAAAGAAGCCAAAGGAACAACCACTCCTACGGGTTTAATAAACTTGTTACTGTTCTTGACTGTCCAAGAACATTAGGAGATGAACGTAGGCTGGTAGTTATTCAGTGATTTAGTGTATTGTAATTGTGTCTAATCTGTGTCTATAAAGTTTTGTACTGATCAGAAGATTGCGTGTTTTTGTATGCGCAGTATGACTCTTGAGTTCAGTAGAGATGCAGATCAAGACACTATCAATAAAGTAAAACAATAGGTGTGTGGTAGAATATAAACGTTTAATCCTTAACGGGAATAGTCTAGTCTCAGTCACTGGAACAAAAGATGTTGCTTCTATGAAAGTTTAGCCTCAACTGTCCGTTTTTCTATATCTACTCTACAGTTTTGAATTAATGTCGTCATAATAGCGCGTTCACCACCAGTCACACAAAGTGCGTCTCTACAGCATTTACAAAACAATGAGCTTCTATGACTGGAATAGTTCCTGAGTTCCTACTTGGTGGCGTTTATTAACACTAACATAGGTCACACAATTTGTGGATCGTATGGTAATGTGAGGGCCGATTTTGAAGCCATGTTGATACCAATCGTATTACTAGGACTAAAAAGAGACCTCTGACTTGGCAACGAGGTTGCCACGTCAGAGGTCTGTGTAAAAACTTACTATGACGATTGGTCACGACCCAGTCCGCCCCTGTTATCCAAAGCGTTGTGTAATTAAAAAAAAGTGTTAGTAATAACTCTTAACTTTGGGTGTGTAATACGGAGTATGGCTAGGCGAAATTTACCGTTCATCCTAACTCAGATATTCAGATTTAAATATCCCTTAGTCTGTAGAACCGTAGGGGCTCCATTGCTCTGTGTCTTTCGCCTTGGCTAGAATCACTTTTAATGACAGGCCTCAGTCGCTTTCTCGATCTGCCAGTATTTCTTTTCATTGGTAGTATTTCTAGCCAGAAAGGCTCTTGTGAGCAATGAGGACCTCGTGATATGCTCTTACAGTTTAGTTTTGCGCTTTTTTACATGGTCATCAAGTTAGTGTGGGACCCATTATGTTTAGAATTTGTAATTTGTGATGTTAATTTTGTATTGATACCTAGAATCTTTGTAAAGGCGGATGCTCTAGAATGTTAGGGGGGTACTGTAATCATTGGCGGAAGAAGAATTACTAACTTGCACTATATGGATAACAAATATAGTCTAGAAAGGACATGAAGAGCTAGTGGACTTGGTGTCTTCGCGAGAAACCAATCGTTATAAAAAACATGAAGGCATCAATCGTTATGAAAGGCCTGAACACTGACCTGCAACGTCACTACCTGTAGTCTGTTTAGACCAATAGCTCTGTGCCATGTCGTACAGGCTTTTGACGCGGCAACGAGCTATTGGTTTAAAGTTAAACTGCCCACAGGTTGTGACGTTGCAGGCCAGTGTTCAGGCCTTTCATAACGATTGGTGTCGCTTAGAGTTTAGGAACACTAATTTGAGATATCATCCGAACTGTTTTTACTGAACTTCTTACTGCAAAGCTGCTAATGCTACCATTATCTTATCTTCTTATCTTATAAAATACAGACGTTACTTCAAAAATGAAGATAATTACGTCATACGCGTCATGCATCTAGTCATGCATGTTAACCAATGACTTAAATTCTGCCAATTCATTGGTTTTCCTGGCTAGCTCAGGCAACCCATTCCATGCTCTAATAGCACTAGGGAAGAAGGAGCACTCGTACAAATTTGTCCTAGCATATGGAACGAGGAATGTGCCTTTATCTTTGACTTTCTGAGTACTTTATCAGGTTTCGTTTTTTGTATTTGAAGATTATGGTTCAGTGTTTTATGTATAATCGTTACTTTAAAGTCTTCTGTCCTAAGGCTCTTTAAATTTAGTGATTTTACTAAAGGAGTTACTCTAGTCAAATGTAAATATTCGTTTGTTATGAATCTCACTGCTCTATTTTGTGTCTGTTCTAGTTTGTTAATGTTTTCTTGAGTTGAGGGGTCCCAAAACAATGTATGCATAGTCTATTATTCCATAGTTTGACTTGCTTTATTCAAAGTGTATCGACTCAATACATGTTTCACCCCGCTTGACAACTTGTAACACAACGAGACCCCCCCCCCCCCCCCCCCCCCGCAGACCGGTGTGTAATATCAGCCTTTTTTTATGTCTTTAGCCCAAGCAGCTTACGTTACGCAGGTAACTTGAGACACGAGACAAAGACACAGTGATGTCACAAGTGATGTTGTCTTGAAATCAAAAAGCATGTGACAAGAGATATTGTTCTCGCTCTTTTTATTTTGTTTCAAAAACTTTGGCCGAGGTTTAAATAACGAACGAATATATTCTAGAACAGATACATAGTCGTATTTCTGCCAAAACGTTTTTCTTAAACAGCTATAGTGTTCAAGTGTTTACGAAATTAGAAGTATTGTAGTAAAACGTATTTATTTAAATACAATACACACAAATATATTTTTTATATATTCCAAATTTTTTTTTAAAAAAAGGAAATAAATATTGCTTACCGGTGTAAGAGTTAAAACAAGGTTTATAAAAAGTTTAATTTTATTGCGTCAGATATAGATCTAAGTATCCTATGAATAGACTCAGTTGATAGATGCAGTTTCTTAGACCGTTTGATTGTCAAAAGAGCTGAGCCGAAGGCTCTTCGAGCTCTAAGCTTGTAAGCCTGCCCGAACAACCGCTCTGTCTGGATGAGATCCAAGTCAATGCCTATGTAAAGCATTGCTATTTTCGATAGATCTGGCACTCCGGTCGCATGGACTAGTATGCATGGCCGAAGGCCGAGAACACCAGGAACCTCCACCATTTTCCTATGTTGTACCAAGCTAACCGTGCAGGACTCGCCATAAGTGTAACTGTCCCTTGAGGAACGGCGCATGGATTATCGACAGAGACGTTGGAGCTCTCTTTCAGCTCCGCTCCGTGAAATGGGAAAACTCTCTCATTCCCTTGGACACTCCCACAGGAGTTTTGTTTTGCAATTCATTAAGCCTAATCACTTCCTCAAATGATCGTTTCCACCCGAGTGCCACGTTGAGGCAGAATAGCGTACCCGGGGTTTCTTAAACCAACATTGCATTAGGGACACTAAACAAATGTTTAGTATTGGTGCCAAATGTTAATTTATTGTATAATTTTCTAGTACTCATTTCTCTTTAGGATCCTTTTTTTTTGGTCATCATTTCTCTTATATAATTTTCTGATAATCATTTATATTCTGATTCTTCGTCACCTATCCTAATTTCGTTGCCTCCAATGTTTGGACGTTAAGTCTTAATTTTTGGAGATGGGTAGATTCACTAGTAACTATTTGTATGGAAGGCCCGTTGCCCATGAAAGATCTGACATATTTCTCTCCTCCACTAGCCACTTTTATTTTTGCATTGACGCTGCAACTAAATATTTTGAATGAGTTTTAATACATGTCACAGCATGGTTTGAGAATCTCTGTGACATGCGGTAATCTGTGTTCACTAAGAGCACTTAATTTTCATGTTTCACGTGGGGGAGATCGAATCTCGACCAAATCACGGTCAAGCCTCGTTTTGGATCTGACCACATGGTCAGACATCCGTTTTTACTTTGGTTCTAGTAGTGTTAGGACGTACGATCCCTATTGGTTGTGAATTAGTTAGACATAATTATTGAATATGTTGGATGTAATATTTTACAAGTGATTCTGATTGTTCACCATATTTGTGCCTCTAAGGCTGGATTGTGTATTTCATTTTATATTACTCAATGTGCATCGTCTGCTAAACAATGAGTGAATTTGTGATTTCCGATGTCTGTTGTGCAATTTTAGTTCCATTAGACATCCGCGACAACAGAAGTGCAACAATTCAAGAGAAGAGAGAATATATGTATTTAGCATACAGCAGACACTTTAATAAGCACCAAATGTTGGGTTACGATATTTCTGTTATTGGTACCATTAATAGTTATTATAATGACCCTTTTGAAGTTAGATTTTGATTTAATAATAGGTTTAACTAATTTACATAGAAAAAAAAAAATTAAAATTATGATTTATGTGCTAATTGCATGCGGAGCACGAAAGTTTGGTATTAAAACAAAATTTATTGTTCTCATTAAGGCGACATTCACAACAAAATCCCGTGGAAAATTTTAGGATTTTTGTGTGTGTGTCTTCACTTGCAATGGTTTCCACAGTAAACAATTCCAACCAGTTAGGAAGTTAGTCCGTGCCATATCTTCGTTTCGCTGGAGGCTAATTCCGCCCCGCGGGCCTCGGTTAATCAGCATCTCTTCACATATTCATCCGCCATGGAAGTAGCCTCTCTTCCGGTGACGTTGACACAGCGTCTTTTGTAAGGAGCCGCGGTGTTGTCCTAGAGGCGCGCGGAGAAAAGGAAGCGGACAAAAAAAAATGGGTGGGCGCAGCAGCAATATGCCGTCTTCCGCGGTATAAAAAAAAAATAGTCCGTATCTTTCACTACGGGCTTTTCACCGCGCACAGATACATTTAATTAGAACTTGGAAAACCAAACCAATGAGTTAGATCAGGCTAACGGAAAGAAATATTTCAGTGATATTTTTTTTTTTGCTTTTTTAAAGACCTTTTTTTAAGGCCAGCAAGCCAAAGCATTACAAAACTTGAACTAAATAAAAGAAAGATTAAAAAAAAAAACAACGTATAAACATAAATTTCAAAGCCCTGATGACTGGCTCATCTCTAATTCTCCCACTTAGGTGCGCTAAATTTTTAAAAAAATTTTAACAGATCTTCTTTAATATTAACATGGAAAAAATTCACAATTTTTGAAGTCCCTAAGCACCAGACTGTTATTTTACCGTCACTGTGAAATATGATAGTTCCATGCACCTCTTCATATCAACAAACGTTCTTTTTTTCTTTTTTTTTTTATATCCGGCGAAACCGCGTAGGGTGAAAGCAGCCTAAGTTTTGTTCTCTGAAAAAGGAACTATTTCCTTCTCATCCCAAATAATCATTGAATTTGTTTATTTAACAGCCATCTCGTCACTTCCTTCCAAACTGTCACTTTAGGATTGAGATGCTACAAAACGATCCTAGGCATCACATTCAAAGACCGCATCACAAACCAGGAGATTAGAAACTGGGCTACTGCAGCGATTGGACGCCACGATGACCTGCCAACTATCGTAAAAAAAAAAACGCAAGCTCAAAATCTATGGCCATATTACAAGGTCTTTGGGGCGCGCAAAGACCTTCCTTCAGGGAACAGTGCCAGGAAAAGAAGAAGAGGAAGACAAAGAAAGCAATGGGAAGACAACATGTATGAATGGACGGGCCTTCCATTGAAAGTGGTTCTAAACTAAGGCAAAAACTGAAAGGAATGGAAAAAGACGTTCAACAAATCTTGCATGGTGCCCCAATGGCCCAACAGACTAGGGGTGGGGGTGGGGGGGGCTAGGGGATAGTAAAAGTGATTGAGATAACATTTTCTTGTTGTTAAGACTTTTATTTGAATTGCTTTCTATGGGACATATTTCATGCTTACATCATACTCAGTGTGGATCAGTGGTGAGGGAGACGGGGGGGGGGGGTATCTGTCTGCCTTGTAAGGTAGACTTGTAAAGTAGCCTTGTGAGGTAGCCTTGTAAGGTAGCCTTGTAAGGTAGCCTTTTAAAGTAGTCTTATAAGGTAGCCTTATAAAATAGCCTTGTGATGTAGCCTTGTAAAGTAGCCTTGTGAGGTAGCCTTGTAAAGTATCTCTGGCGGATAACTAAGAAAAAATTCTTTCTTTGATGTATCCGGATACTTTTATATAAAATAGAAAGTTTCTTATCTTATAAAATACAGACACTTCACAAAAAAATTACTAATACGCGTCATGCATTTAGTCGTGCATGTTAACCAATGACTTTAATTCTGCCAAGTCATTGGCTTTCCTGGCTAGCTCAGGCAACCCATTCCATGCTCTAATAGCACTAGGGAAGAATGAGCACTCGTACAAATTTGTCCTAGCATATGGGACGAGGAATGTGCCTTTATCTTTGTGTCTTTCAGAGTATTTTATTAAATTTTGTTTTTGTATTTGAAGATTATGGTTCAGTGTTTTATGTATAATTGCTACTTTACTTTTGAGTCTTCTGTCCTGAAGGCTTTCTAAATTTAGTGATTTTACTAAAGGTGTTACTCTAGTCAAATGTGAATATTCGTTTGTTATGAATCTCACTGCTCTATTTTGTGTCTGTTCCAGTTTCTTAATGTTTTCTTGAGTTGAGGGGTCCCACACGGTGGATGCATATTCTATAATTGGCCTAACCAAGGTTAAATAACATTTTTGTTTAATGTTCTTGTTTAATATGTTAAAAAATCTCTTTTAATTGTTTCTATAATTGTGTCTTGATCTACATTTGTCAAAATGACAAGAGACACTTATAGCCTAAAAATATTTAACTTAAACTGATCCTGCATGTAGTACTCTCTCTCTCTCTGACCTCAGCAGGAAACATAAATCTTGTCCGCCTATCAATAAGTCCTTTGTCTTTATTTAGCTTCACACGTCACGACTAAAAAGGCGAATGGATTACAGAGCGTTCAGTAGGCAGAGGCGGAAACAAAAAATCGTTTTTCTATTAATTTCATGATGAAGACTTAAAAAGCTGAATTAAACAATCTGCGCAGAATACGTTGAGGGGGAATGACGAAACGAAATGAAAATGTTGCGAAACAAAGTTTCATTAAAGCGAGAAATTTAATTTAGAGCTTGTGTTTTACCTTAATCTCAAAACTTTTGTACGTTAAAACAAAGAAAGAAACAAATTAATTAAATACGTGGTTGACACTGACATCATTTTTTGGCCTATCGGATAAAGATGTCACACTAGGCCTGATAAGGCTAATAAAAGGAAAAATAATGTAATGTGAAATCAGTGGCGTAGCAAGGAATTTGGGAGGTCTTGACCTCTTTAGGATCTCCGGCGTTATGATATTCGACACCATGACATGAGATAATGTCGTAGTATTTAATATAAAAAAACAATTTTCGGGGGCTTCCCTTAAGTTGGGGTCCGGGGGGATTTTCAGATTTGGACCCCCCCTCCCCAATCCCAGCTACGCCGCTGTGTGAAAGTATTACAGAAAGCTGCAGTAACACATCAAATAGTCGAAAACCAAAATAAACACATCAAATAGTCGAAAACCCAAATAAACACATCAAACAGTCGAAAACCAAAAAAAAAATACATCAAATAGTCGAAAACCAAAATAAACATATCAAACAGTCGAAAACCAAAAAAAAATACATCAAATAGTCGAAAACCAAAATAAACACATCAATAGTCGAAAACCAAAATAAACACATCAAACAGTCGAAAACCAAAAAAAAAAATACATCAAATAGTCGAAAACCAAAATAAACACATCAAACAGTCGAAAACCAAAATAAACACATCAAATAGTCGAAAACCAAAATAAACACATCAAACAGTCAAAAACCAAAATAAACACATCAAACAGTCGAAATCCAAAATAAACACATCAAACAGTCGAAAACCAAAATAAACACATCAAACAGTCGAAAACCAAAATAAACACATCAGATAGTCGAAATCCAAAATAAACACATCAAACAGTCAAAAACCAAAATAAACACATCAAATAGTCGAAAACCAAAATAAACACATCAAATAGTCGAAAACCCAAATAAACACATCAAACAGTCGAAAACCAAAAAAAAAATACATCAAATAGTCGAAAACCAAAATAAACACATCAAACAGTCGAAAACCAAAAAAAATACATCAAATAGTCGAAAACCAAAATAAACACATCAATAGTCGAAAACCAAAATAAACACATCAAACAGTCGAAAACCAAAAAAAAAAAATACATCAAATAGTCGAAAACCAAAATAAACACATCAAACAGTCGAAAACCAAAATAAACACATCAAATAGTCGAAAACCAAAATAAACACATCAAACAGTCAAAAACCAAAATAAACACATCAAACAGTCGAAATCCAAAATAAACACATCAAACAGTCGAAAACCAAAATAAACACATCAAACAGTCGAAAACCAAAATAAACACATCAGATAGTCGAAATCCAAAATAAACACATCAAACAGTCAAAAACCAAAATAAACACATCAAATAGTCGAAAACCAAAATAAACACATCAAACAGTCGAAATCCAAAATAAACACATCAAACAGTCGAAAACCAAAATAAACACATCAAACAGTCGAAATCCAAAATAAACACATCAAACAGTCGAAAAACCAAAATAATCACATCAAACAGTCGAAAACCAAAATAAACACATCAAACAGTCGAAAACAAATATACAAAAAAAATATCATACTCAGAGCGCTACAGTCCAATCTCATTTACGGACCAGTGGGGGTGAGGTCTGGGAGATATTCCGTGCTGCCTTTAGGCGCTCAGTTAACACAATTCTGCCCGAGTCGGGTGTCGAGCCTTAAGCCCCCTTCGTATGTAGCCAAGCCAAGCCAAGTTCAAGGGTGCTTAGCTTCTCGACCACGCTTCCAAATAAGTTAACTGTCAATGAGTTAACTTTTAGATCTTACCACTCAGGACAAACATAGATATTGACATTTAGATCTATTGACAAATAATTCGTCAGGATATTAAAATGAAATCGACTGTATTGAACAGACACTTGACATCGTCCTTCTCAGAGGCAGAAGACTAAGACATTATGATGAATTTAAACCTTTTACCAAGTTCAAAACAGGAGACTTCAATGTAGGGCCAATCAGCAAACTGTTATCAAACTTAAAACCAAATGATGCAAAAGTGACTACACGGCCTCTCAGGGAGATAACTCAAAGAATTAAATAGTGATCTATTTATTAGTCAACAGTGGGTGTTTTTTTAAAGTTCTTTTTTCAGGCCTCAGTTCAAATAAAAATTAAAAAAAAGCAAGATAATGACTCCGTTTCTGACCAAAGTAACTTATTATTTCCAATGAATCCTCAACATTTTGACTTACAAAGGAATACCTTGAGATTATCCGAGACCGTTATAGATGGCCTGAACACTGACCTGCAACGTCACAACCTGTGGGTAGTTTAGACTAATAGCTCTTTGCCAAGTTGTACAGACCAACAAACAAGTCACTATCCACACGCCGTTCCTCAAGAGGTTGTTTTAATGGCGGAAAACTGGTAAATAGAAAGAATATAGTTTTTCCCGGTTTTGCTCGGCCATTGACCTCCTCGCTTCTGAACGGTGTATCTTAAGTTAAGAGCTATTGGTAATAGGGTTGTAAAAATTTGTATTTGCTTGGTTCTTTCCCAGTCAAAAGTTTGTTCATATTTTTAACTTCCATAAGCCTAGAGCTCGAAGAGTCTTTGAAACAACTCTTAGGACAATTATAAAAGGTATGTGGTACAAGGATATGTGGTACAATGATATGTGGTACAAGGATATGTGGTACAAGGATATGTGGTACAAATATATGTGATACAATGCAATGTGGTACATGGATAAGTGATTCAACGCTATGTGGTACAAGGATATGTGATACAACGCTATGTTGTACAAGGATATGTGATACAACGGTATGTGGTACAAGGATATGTGATACAACGCTATGTGATACACGGATATTGGATACAATGCAGTGTGGTACAAGGATATGTGGTACAAGGATATGTGGTACAAGGATATGTGGTACAAGGATATGTGGTACAAGGATATGCGATACAATGATATGTGGTACAAGGATATGTGGTACAAGGATATGTGATACAAGGATATGTGGTACAAGGATATGTGATACACGGATATGTGATACACGGATATGTGATACAATGCTATGTGGTACATGGATATGGGATACAAAGATATGTGGTACAAGGATATGTGATACAACGCTATGTGGTACAAGGATATGTGATACAACTCTATGTGGTACAAGGATATGTGATACAACGCTATGTGGTACAAATATATGTGATACAATGCAATGTGGTACAAGGATATGTGATACAACGCTATGTGGTACAAGGATATGTGATACAACGCTATGTGGTACAAGGATATGTGATACAACGCTATGTGGTACAAGGATATGTGATACAACGCTATGTGATACACGGATATGTGATACAACGCTATGTGGTACAAATATATGTGATACAATGCAATGTGGTACAAGGATATGTGATACAACGCTATGTGGTACAAATATATGTGATACAATGCAATGTGGTACAAGGATATGTGATACAGCGCTATGTGGTACAAATAAATGTGATACAACGCTATGGGGTAGAATGGTATGTGTAACAAAGGAATGTGCTTTAATGTTATGTGGTCATTAAGGTACGCGCCATGACAATAGACCTGGTGACACTGCGTAGTTAGAGGGTACTAAACTGGTTTAGGTCACCATAATAGACGTCTGTTAGTGTACATTTCTCGTACATCATTTTAGTAGGATTACTTTTTTTAAAAAGGATATTTATCATAAAAACGATTCAGTGTAAGTGTAGTCGAGAGGGAGATGGAGAGAAAGAGAGAGAGAGAGAGAGAGAGAGAGAGAGAGAGAGGAGCTCTTTTCGACGTTTTATCAAAACAACCAGTAAGGAAAACAACTGCTCCTATACATTTCTACTGATTCTACGAGTTATCTTCCTTGTCTCCATGCAACAGTTAGCATCGCACACATTGACTTTGTAACTTAATGTTGTCAGCCAGAGGCCTAGTTCTGTACTTGATTCTCTCTCTCTCTCTCTCTCTCTATTTCTCACTCCCACCCTCTCTATCTTTCTCTGTAATTACAATCATTTTAACCAACCTACAGTCTACAGTTTATCCCAGAATTATTACCAGCCCAAGGTCCTCGGGCCGTACACAACCGTTCATCTTTTCGTTTAAAATTTTAACTCAACCAAGTTTCTGTCTTGCTGGGGTTCAAGTCTTCAAGTCTTACGAATAAATCTCCTTAATCTCAGCGATAGAAGCTATAGTTCAGATTGTGGTCTACATACGTAAGAATTGTCTATTAGTTCGACCTCTACAAATCTAAAAATTTGACACATTTTA
Organism: Biomphalaria sudanica; assembly: GCA_036873155.1. Classification (NCBI taxonomy): domain Eukaryota; kingdom Metazoa; phylum Mollusca; class Gastropoda; family Planorbidae; genus Biomphalaria; species Biomphalaria sudanica. The sequence goes on along the minus strand of JAZGLO010002315.1, from coordinate 249,765 downwards.
TTACTGTTTCATAAATAATCCCTAAAAAAACTAAAAAAAACTTTTTACAAACTTCCGCTCAAAAAGAGCAAGTTTATTATCCAATATGTCAGACACACTTATAGTCATAACGAACTAACATCTTGTTCCACCTCAAGATAACAACTGATTATCTAAGCTCTCTTTCTCTCTCTCTCTCTCCCTCTCTCTCTCTTTCCCCCTCTCGCTCTCTCTTTCTCTCTCTCTCTCCCTCTCTCTTTCCCCCTCTCTCTCTCTCTTTCTCTCTCTTTCTCTCCCTCTCTATATGTTTCTCTCTCTGCCATACCCAGAATAAAAAAACACTCAGTTCACACTTCGAGCAGATCTCAATGCCTCAAAGCAATGGTAAATATAGCCCTAGACCACACTATGTGGAGAGAGATGGTGACCAAGAAAGCTAAGGTCAGCGAAACAGCATCGGCCTCAGCTCTGGAAGAAAAGCGTGGCCAACAAAAAATGGCCAGCTTCTCTACCACCAAAGCGAAAGCCATCTTAACCTACGATATATGTGGACGGGAGTGTCTCTCCAAAATAGGGCTCCACAGTCATATGAAAAAGTGTTCGAGGCGAACCATAGTCGCTCTACGGCTGAAGGAAGCCACCATAGACTATACTTACTCAGTATTTGGCAGTAATAGATGTTGCATACCAAGATGGCTCCCTAGTAAATAGTTCATTGGCCACTTATAGGAAACACTAAGCCTTTTGAGTTTCATCGTTTGAGATAGCTAACACAAACACCAGTAAACCGGTAGAGTCGATTAAGCGGATTTGCTTTTAATTGGCACACATGGTGCGATGTATTCTATACATGTGGAAAATTGAGAAATGTTTATTATCAATTTAGCCCCTAGAATAGGACAACTGATACATACTTCGTTTATTAATATATCGAATTATCTTTCTGCTTTCAATGTCCGATCTTTCAATGTCCGAGTTTCCTGTTTGCGAATGACCGGTTAAGGCCGACCTCTGGGGAATGTTCTCGGCGGTGATATAGGCGTCATTTGCGTGACAGTTTCATCAGTGTCCCGCCTTCGATGCCGTAACAGGCACCCGAGCCTCACTTCACTTCACCTCTCTCTCTCTCTCTCGCTCCTTCTCTCTCTCTCTCTCTTCCTCCACCTCCAGCCAATCCTATCGCCGTAGAATTATTGTATCCTTCCCAGAGTTCCTCGTACTTTCGTTACTCGCCACGTCGACTTGCCTCCCCTTGTTTTATTTTCCCGCCATTTCTTTCATCCATTTCGTTTAATGAGTCAGTGTGCGCGTGTGTGTAGGTGTGTGTGTGTGTGAATGAGCGCGAGAGTAAGAGTGCGGATAAGAATGTCTCTTTGATTTCAAGAGTTTGTTTGATAAAGCGGCAGTATGTCTCGGGCCATCTTGTATCCATTGTCCACCACTCCTAATAGAGTCATTCATCATTGTTAACCAAAGGGCGTTAATAATGGTTTAAAATACATCAATTTTCATTTCCTATGAATTCTTTCTTACACATGTATATATAGTTTTTTTTATTTGTCACCTATACTTCATGATGTGGATGATAATAAGGATGATGATGGCGAGGATGAAGATAATGATGATAATGATGATAATGATGATAATGATGATAATGATGATAATGATGATAATGATAATGATAATGATAATGAGGATGAGAATGAGGATGAGGATGACGATGAGAATGATGAGAAGGATGATGAAACTCTCAAACTGTATGGTGACATGTATGGAAATATATGTGTACGCTAAATAAATATATGGGGATGCTGTGTTAGATAGCTAGTTTAGTTAGTTGGGTTACGCACTTTAATGTACTGACAGTTAACGGATATTCTAAAATGACGACATAGACTTTGGGGTTAGAGGTTACGATTGACGTTTAGAAATCAGTTACCGCTAGATTCTCAAGGGGATAACATCGTTCTATAGTGACAGACTAGACTGTGGCCCATTCTGTAATAAATGTTTGTTTGAAGTTCACCTTGAGTCAACTTGGTCATGTGAGTCTGTGTTCCTGTTAGTACCTTCTATATATTTGTGACGGTGGGCATGAAGAGCTCGCAGATTGAAAGTACATCATACAAGGTACGCACGCACTTAGCCTTCGTACTCATTTTTAGAAATACTTTAATTACATCTGACTACACATGCATCCGTTACAGCTGTGGCTGAGGGGCAAAGCACTTGGAACCGGAGGTCCCTTATTCGAATCCTGGTGAAGACTCTAGGTGGACCACTTCGGGAGCCGATTTTGAGTTTGAGTTTCCACACAAACTGTCTTTATACTGTAAGTATTGTTTGTTGTTCGGTAAGATTTTGTTTGTTTGCCGGAAGTGGCAATAGATCACAAGGTTTGAAAGAAAACTTTACCCTAAAGAAAGAAAAACATGTATCTGTTTTCGAAATTCTTACAATATAACCGTTAATGTAAAAGTAAAGTAACCTTTCATAACTTACGATCTAAGAGGAAGATTTTTTAAAAAGTCATCTACTTCTGTGCACAACGGTTAACAAGGGTGTCATGTGACCAGCACAACGACCAACCCTCTTTACTCTTCCCCAACTTACGTTAGGTGCCTATTAGAATTGAGTGGACTAGGAGGCGCCACGAAATTAAAGAATCCAGTTACAACCAGGATTCAAACCAGGGACCTCACGGTTCGGGAGCCAAGCGTTTCACCACTCAGCCACCGAGCCTTCCAAATGAAACAGTTAATAGGTTATCAAACATTCTTTAAACTTTTGCATTTAAATGCAAAGAATGAATTGTATCTGAAGAGGAAAATTCCAGATAAAATTACTACACCACCAAACAAATCAACAAAAACAATCTAGGTTAAACTTTAATTACAGTTTCTGAAAATATGTTTTTCTTGATTCAATACCTTACCACAATGCTGGAGAAGCCTTATATCTACCAGAGAAAGGGGAAAAAAAAATCACAATTACTTATCTGATTGGGAGAACCCGGTCAGCGTAGCGGCTAGTAAGTAGTAACCTTTAAATCATTCATTTTCCGGAAATTGGGTTATTTTGCTGTACTTTGTTGACAACCTTGTGGGAGACTGAATCAAAACGAGACTTTTGTTTTCTGAAAAATTGGGCTTCAAATCAAATTACGATTTGCCGACTGGTTCAACAATGAGAAAGTATTAGGCGGGTCATTTGGGTACTAGGTCTATTACGATGAACTATGCAGCTTCTGAAACTATATAACACCTAGGATATTATGTTGTTTATATAAAATGTAGACTTACTCAGCAAGTTAGGTAGTTACGCTTTGTGAAACTGCTTGTTGTCTTGATTGGATTGTTGCAAGGTTAACTGCCTGTCAAGAAAAAACGCACCAAACTGTAGGGGGTGGTGGACAGAGGAAATATAGAGGTGTAGATCTTAGAAAGTGGAGCTGGATTGATCACACCCTAACAAAAAGATACCAACAACCAGTGGCGTAGCAAGGTGCTCATGATCCCGGGTTCAAGATTATGATGGTGGGCCCCCTCCACTAGATGGGCATATGAAAAAGAAATTCAATCATTCTGTATGCATCAGCAGGTTATTAAAAAAAAGTCATTCCTTTGCTGGTACTGCCTTTTATGACACAACAAATCCCAAGTAGAGAATAGGGTCTTTTACTAAAATTTTTAAACTATGGACTTTTTAAGACTAAAAAACTTTTTAATTTAATAAGTACTTCAATAGGTTAGTGGCTAACATGTAGGTCTTCAATCATGGCGGCTCGATACCTCAAGTTCGAATAAAGTCTCGAGCTACTTAGGCTTTTAAAACGCTTTTAAAAGGCAGCACGGAAGCTTTCTCCAAGATACCTCGTCTTTCTCCCAGATACCTCCTCTTTCTCCCAGATACGTCCTCTTTCTCCCGGTACCTTCTCTTTTTCCCAGATACCTCCTCTTTCTCCAAGATACCTCCTCTTTCTCTCATATACTTCCTCTTTCTCTCAGATACCTCATATTTCTCCCAGATACCTTCTCTTTCTTCCAGATACGCCATCCCTTCTCCCATATACCTCCTCTTTCTCCCAGATATCTCCTCTTTCTCCCAGATACCTCCTCTTTCTCTCATATACTTCCTCTTTCTCTCAGATACCTTCTCTTTCTCCCAGATACCTCATATTTCCCCCAGATACCTTCTCTTTCTTCCAGATACGCCATCCCTTCTCCCATATACCTCCTCTTTCTCCCAGATACGCCATTTCTCCCAATACCTCCTCTTTCTCCCAATACCTCTTTTCTCCCAGATACCTCCTCTTTCTCCCAGATACCTCCTCTTTCTCCCAGATACCTCCTCTTTCTCCCATATACCTCCTCTTTCTCCCAGATACCTCCTCTTTCTCCCAGATACCTCCTCTTTCTCCCATATACCTTCTCTTTCTCCCAGATACATTCTCTTTCTCCCCGATACCTCATATTTCTCCCAGATGCCCCCTCTTTCTCCCAGATACCTCCTCTTTCTCCCAGATACCTCCTCTTTCTCCCAGATACCTCATATTTCTCCCAGATACCTCCTCTTTCTCCCATATACCTCCTCTTTCTCCCAGATACCCCCTCTTTATCCCAGATACCTCATATTTCTCTCAGATACCTCATCTTTCTCCCATATACCTCCTCTTTCTCCCAGATACCTCATATTTCTCCCAGATACCTCCTCTTTCTCCCATATACCTCCTCTTTCTCCCAGATACCCCCTCTTTCTCCCAGATACCTCCTCTTTCTCCCAGATACCTTCTTTTTCTCCCAGATACCTCCTCTTTCTCCCATATACCTCCTCTTTCTCCCAGATACCTCCTCTTTCTCCCAGATACCTCCTCTTTCTCCCATATACCTCCTCTTTCTCCCATATACCTCCTCTTTCTCCCAGATACCTCCTCTTTTTCCCATATACCTCCTCTTTCTCCCAGATACCTCATATTTCTCCCAGATACCTCCTCTTGCTCCCATATACCTCCTCTTTCTCCCAGATACCTCCTCTTTCTCCCAGATACCTCCTCTTTCTCCCAGATACCTCCTCTTTCTTCCAGATACCTCCTCTTTCTCCCAGATACCTCCTCTTTCTCCCATATACCTCCTCTTTCTCCCATATACCTCATATTTCTCCCAGATACCTACTCTTTCTCCCATATACCTCCTCTTTCTCCCAGATACCTCCTCTTTCTCCCAGATACCTCATATTTCTCCCAGATACCTCCTCTTTCTCCCATATACCTCCTCTTTCTCCCAGATACCCCCTCTTTCTCCCAGATACCTCATATTTCTCCCAGATACCTCCTCTTTCTCCCAGATACCTTCTCTTTCACCCATATACCTCCTCTTTCTCCCAGATACCTCCTCTTTCTCCCATATACCTCCTCTTTCTCCCAGATACCTCGTCTTTCTCCCATATACCTATTCTTTCTCCCAGATACCTCATATTTCTCCCAGATACCTCCTCTTTCTCCCATATACCTCATATTTCTCCCAGATACCTTCTCTTTCTACCATATACCTCCTCTTTCTTCCAGATACCTCATATTTCTCCCAGATACCTCCTCTTTCTCCCAGATACCTCCTCTTTCTCCCAGATACCTCCTCTTTCTCCCATATACCTTCTCTTTCTCCCAGATACCTCCTCTTTCTCCCATATACCTCCTCTTTCTCCCAGATACCTCATATTTCTCCCATATACCTCCTCTTTCTCCCAGATACCCCCTCCCTTCTCCCACTACTCTTCAAAAGTGATTGGATCATATCGTACTGAGCTCGCTATAAGCAGGAAAGTTGCGATAAACAAAATAATTATTTAAAATATCTCCAATAGCACAGATTTATTATAGTTACATATCAATTAAAAATTCATTACATGATTGATTCAAAGTAATTAAAAAGCAATCTTACTCAATATAAGTTTACCATTTTTACAATACCTCTATTCAACTCGTAACTTCGTGGAAACTTCTGGGTGAAAAGACCTTCTTAGTGGAACCTTGATACGAATCTTTAAAATGGCTCTAACGATTTTCCTAGAAATTTGACAGCTGCTGTATATCGTTGGGAAAAGAATAACTAGCTCGTCGGCCACACTAGAAAAACTCGAGTTTGACCGTTATATTTTTTCAAAGTAAAAAAAAATAAATTTAAATTAAATTTGGCTGGAGAACGAGAGAATATACGGACTTGACGTCTTCGGGTATTTCCGCATTCCTTGAAGAGTTGAATACATTAATATTCAGATAAGAAATGTGCGCATCGTCTTCTAAGTCTAGATCTAATGGCGTATCATAGGAATAGTATAGAGTCATGTAGATTTATTTATGCATTCGCTTTAGCAGGATTCTTTGTCGGGAGAAGGGTGGGACAGGACAGAAGGGCAGGGTAAATAATGTTTCTTAACCCTTACATGGAGTGAGGTAGTTTAGCCTCTAAACATCAGAATTGTATATGCACTTATTGTAAAACAGTTCAGCACTTTAAGGGTTAATCTAACATTCATTAGTTATTGAGAGAGACAAAAAATCGAGATATAATTGTATAAAGGAGGTATTGTCTTATAGGAGAAAGTATTTCGTTTCAAAAACAAAATTTAATAAAATACTCTGAAAGACACAAAAATAAAGGCACACTCCTCGTCCCATATGCCAGGACAAATTTGTACAAATACTCCTTCTTCCCTTGTGCTATTAGAGCATGGAATGGGTTGCCTGAGCTAGCCAGGAAAACCAGTGACTTGGCAGAATTTAAGTCATTGGTTAATATGCATGACGCGTAGGACGTAATCATCTTCTTTTTTGAAGTAACGTCTGTATTATATAAGATAAGATAAGATAAATTTTTTTTTTTAATTTTAATATATTAAAACAGTGACAACAGGAAGGGGAGACTATTGGAGATTTTCACCAGAAATGTTATCTGCTCTTTGTCCACGTTTTCACTTCTGAAATCTTTACGATCTTTAAGTAACAAAGAAAAGTCAAACTAAAGTAAAATAGAGAACAAAAAAAGATACGAAACAAATACGAAGAAATGTAGGGGAGAGGAGACTTCATATCAGCTTAGTCACATCACAGCTGGCTAGTTCTTTTATTTTTAAATACACTTTGGTTTCGCCAGTTTTAGGAGGTCTCTATTACTTTATTGAAACAATCTAGTGCTAAATATGTAAGAGTTGACAAACTTCCTTTTTGTAATCTTCACAAGAAAAAAAAATTAAAATAAAAAGACAATACCTCCATTATACAGCTAAGTATAAAAAAAATATTTTAAAAAAAATCTGTTCCAACCTGGTATCGAACCCTTGATTTAGACACCGTCCGATGCGTGAAAGTATTTTGATGCGTACTAAGTACCCATTCAACCAGTAGGAATTCGTTCATGTGTGTATCACTGTATATCTATTGACATTATCAATATATGGACATCTAGATTTAATAGTAGAACTAGACTTCTGATTTACAACTCTTTAAGATCTAGTCTAGATCTCCTTGTAGATCTAGAATCTAGATGTAATCTATGAAGATTTACGAAAAAATTAGTAAGGCTTAGATACACTTTCAATACAATTGAATTAGCTTTACAGTTATTGTCATGGTAACACTATGGTTCGAGTACGCCATGTTTTTGTTTGGTAACTCCGGAGTGAATGCACTCATTATGTAAGTGTAACTCAAACTTGTTTATTTTATTATCTTATTTCAAAAATGGTTTGAATGTATTTGCATAAAACATGCATGATTCGTGCTGAAAAACTATCAAAGGCCTAAAAGTGGTTTCGGTTTTGTTTTTAAATCAAACCGTGTCCAGACGGACGGGTAGAGCAGACTAACATGCACAAGAAAAAGAACAACTGACAAACAGACAGTAGGCCTCTACTAATGTAGCGTTTACGTACGCGGGAAACTCCGCATCCTGTCACCGCCCACCTCTCTCAAACTTTATGATCTCTGTGCCATGTGATGTAACAAGCTCGTCTGAGCTTCTTTTTTTTTTTTTTGGGGGGGGGGGGGGGCGAAGAAGATGTTATGGAACTATGTAAGCGTTTCTGGTGTTACCATGTGTAAAGTTAGGCCGGATGGTTTGGTTGTGTAGGCTGAGTAGATTCTGATGAAACCACAAGCTGGTCTGTCGTAGTGCACGTTGATACATAGAGTTGCCATGCAGGGAGAACAAGTGAGAGACTAGGGACACGAAGACGAGTATTTCAGTGAATTAAATTGTGTTTAAATTATCATTATTTCCTTGTGTTTCTTTATAAACCTTCCAGTTGAAAGTTGTGTATATCGATTTATAATTGAAGTCCTATATTAAGAGTTTTAATACACCAATGATTGCTTTTCCCTAGGGAACGTGAGCCACAGCCTGAAGGAAAAGATGAGCACATAAACTATCTTGACGTCTAAAACCGGACTGCTTTACAGCCACATGGTCACTTCAGTAACTGAATTACTAAAGACGAATGCTACAAGATTACTAGGTTAAATGTCTTACTGTTACATGTCTACTAGGTTAGCTAGCGTTCTGCTACATGTCTACTAGGTTAGCTAGCGTACTGTTACATGTCTACTAGGTTAGCTAGCGTACTGTTACATGTCTACTAGGTTAGCTAGCGTACTGTTACATGTCTACCAAGTTAGCTAGCGTACTGCTACATGTCTACTAGGTTAGCTAGCGTACTGTTACATGTCTACTAGGTTAGCTAGCGTACTGTTACATGTCTACTAGGTTAGCTAGCGTACTGTTACATGTCTACCAGGTTAGCTAGCGTACTGCTACATGTCTACTAGGTTAGCTAGCGTTCTGCTACATGACTACTTGGTAAACAAGCACACTGCTACATGACTACTTGGATAACTAAAATACTGCTACTTGACTTCTTGTTTAACCTGCCTGACTGCTACATGACTGATTATAAACTCAATCAAATGGTTACTTTGTTAACTGACTAACCTACAACATTGTCACCTCGCTGACTGACTAATCTACAACATTGTCACCTCGCTGACTGACTAATCTACAACATTGTCACCTCGCTGACTGACCAATCTACAACATTGTCACCTCGCTGATTGACTAATCTACAACATTGTCACCTCGCTGACTGACTAACCTACAACATTGTCACTTTGCTAACTGACTAATCTGCAACAATGTCACCTCGCTAACTGACTAGCCTACAACAATGTCACCTCGCTAACTGACTAGCCTACAACATTGTCTCCTCGTTAACTGACTAACCTACAACATTGTCACCTCGTTAACTGACTAACCTACAACATTGTCACCTCGCTAACTGACTAACCTACAACATTGTCACCGCTTTAACTGACTAACCTACAACATTGTCACCTCGCTAACTGATAACCTACAACATTGTCACCTCTCTAACTGGCTAGCCTACAACAATGTCACCTCGCTAACTGACTTACCTACAACATTGTCACCTCGTTAACTGACTAACCTACAACATTGTCACCTCTCTACCTTGCTAACCTACAACATTGTCACCTCTCTAACAGGACTAACCTACAACATTGTCACTTCGCTAACTGACTAACCTACAACAATGTATCCGCTCTAACTGACTAACCTACAACATTGTCACCTCGCTAACTGACTAACCTACAACATTGTCACCTCGCTAAATGACTAACCTACAACAATGTAACCGCTCTAACTGACTAATCTACAACATTGTCACCTTGCTAACTGATAACCTACAACAATGTAACCGCTCTAACTGACTAATCTACAACATTGTCACCTCGCTAACTGAAACCGCTCTAACTGACTAATCTACAACATTGTCACCTCGCTAACTGATAATCTACAACATTGTCACCTCGCTGACTGACTAACCTACAACATTGTCACTTCGCTAACTGACTAATCTGCAACAATGTCACCTCGCTAACTGACTAGCCTACAACATTGTCACTTCGCTAACTGACTAATCTGCAACAATGTCACCTCGGTAACTGACTAGCCTACAACAATGTCACCTCGCTAACTGACTAACCTACAACATTGTCACCTCGTTAAATAACTAACCTACAACATTGTCACCTCGCTAACTGACTAACCTACAACATTGTCACCTCGTTAAATGACTCATTCATTGGCCTCCTTCAGTCGTAGGACGACTATGGTTCATCTCAGAGCACACTTCCTCATGTGGCTGTGGAGCCCTATTTTGGAGAGACACTCCCGTCCACAGATAGCGCAAGTTAGGGTCCCCTTGGCTTTTGCTTCGGTGGTAGAGGAGCTGGCCGTTTTTCGGTTTGTGCGTTTTTCTTCCTGGGCTGAGACCCATGTACTTTCACTGTCCATAGCTTTCTTTGTCACTGTCTCTCTCCACCTGTTGCGGTCTAGAGCTATGTCTTCCCAATTGTCAGTATTGATGTTCACTGATTTGAGGTCGCGTTTTATTACATCTATGCAACGGAGATGGGGGCGACCAGTTTTTCTTGTGCCAGTCGCGAGTTGACCATAGAGGATGACTTTCGGGATGCGCTTGTCCTCCATCCGGCGAACATGTCCAAGCCAGCGCAAACGGCGTTGTCTGAGGGCTGTAAAAATGCTGGGAATACCTGATCGCGCAAGGATCTCAGTATTGCACACTTTTTCTTTCCATGTGACATTCAAGATCCTACGGAGACATCTCAAATGGAATGAGTTTAGTTTTCTCTCTTGCTTTGCGTAGGTGGTCCATGATTCACTGCCATATAGCAGTGTGCTCATAACGCATGCCTTGAAGACTTCCTCGCTAACTGATAACCTACAACAATGTAACCACTCTAACTGGCTAACCTACAACATTGTCACCTCGCTAACTGACTTACCTACAACATTGTCACCTCGCTAACTGACTAACCTACAACAATGTAACCGCTCTAACTGACTAACCTACAACATTGTCACCTCGCTAACTGACTAACCTACAACATTGTCACCTCGCTAACAGACTAACCTACAACAATGTATCCGCTCTAACTGACTAACCTACAACATTGTCACCTCGCTAACTGACTAACCTACAACATTGTCACCTCGCTAATTGACTAACCTACAACATTGTCACCTCGTTAAATGACTAACCTACAACATTGTCACCTCGCTAACTGATAACTACAACAATGTAACCGCTCTAACTGACTAACCTACAACATTGTCAACTCGCTTACTGACTAACCTACAACATTGTCACCTCGCTAACTGACTAACCTACAACATTGTCACCTCGCTAACTGACTAACCTACAACAATGTAACCGATCTAACTGACTAACCTACAACATTGTCACCTCACTAACTGACTAACCTACAACATTGTCACCTCGCTAATTGACTAACCTACAACATTGTCAACTCGTTAAATGACTAACCTACAACATTGTCACCTCGCTAACTGATAACCTACAACAATGTAACCGCTCTAACTGACTAACCTACAACATTGTCAACTCGCTTACTGACTAACCTACAACATTGTCACCTCGCTAACTGACTAACCTACAACATTGTCACCTCGCTAACTGACTAACCTACAACATTGTCACCTCGCTAACTGACTAACCTACAACATTGTCACCTCGCTAACTGACTAACCTACAACAATGTAACCGCTCTAACTGACTAACCTACAACATTGTCACCTCGCTAACTGACTAACCTACAACATTGTCACCTCGCTAACTGACTAACCTACAACAATGTATCCGCTCTAACTGACTAACCTACAACATTGTCACCTCGCTAACTGACTAACCTACAACATTGTCACCTCGCTAATTGACTAACCTACAACATTGTCACCTCGTTAAATGACTAACCTACAACATTGTCACCTCGCTAACTGATAACCTACAACAATGTAACCGCTCTAACTGACTAACCTACAACATTGTCAACTCGCTTACTGACTAACCTACAACATTGTCACCTCGCTAACTGACTAACCTACAACATTGTCACCTCGCTAACTGACTAACCTACAACAATGTAACCGATCTAACTGACTAACCTACAACATTGTCACCTCACTAACTGACTAACCTACAACATTGTCACCTCGCTAATTGACTAACCTACAACATTGTCAACTCGTTAAATGACTAACCTACAACATTGTCACCTCGCTAACTGATAACCTACAACAATGTAACCGCTCTAACTGACTTACCTACAACATTGTCAACTCGCTTACTGACTAACCTACAACATTGTCACCTCGCTAACTGACTAACCTACAACATTGTCACCTCGCTAACTGACTAACCTACAACAGTGTAACCGATCTAACTGACTAACCTACAACATTGTCACCTCGCTAACTGACTAACCTACAACATTGTCACCTTGCTAACTGACTAACCTACAACATTGTCACCTCGCTATCTGACTAACCTACAAAATTGTCACCTCGCTAACTGACTAACGTACAACATTGTCACCTCGCTTACTGACTTAACTCTTGCTCTCTCAACTCGTGTTCACATTTCTACGTTCACTCACAGCATTCAACAAATTTTACCTAAATAAAACAATTTCACTATTTCACCTGTGACAGGTATCAACACTAAGCCATCCCAATAACCAACTGTTTTTTCTTTCCTCAACTTTTGGGCGAGCTCTGGGATGTTTTAAAAGCCCCCTCTAAATGACACAGTCACAGTTTTCACATCAACTGGGGGCCCCAGGCTGCTTCCTAGTTTGCTTCTGCCTAAGGCCGGCCCTAATTGACACGAAGAGAGAGGGACAGAGAGAGAGAGACGCATTGAAAGAGTACAATATATATAGTAATAGAGAGAAAGTATATGTAAAAGGAAATATGGCTTCGATGTTGCAACATTGGTATGATTCCGTGCGATCAAGTGACACAATATCTAGAATAGTGTATTTCTTTGCTTAAAATACTTTTAAATAACCATAAAAAAATATGTAAATCGATTTTGTTTAAAGTATATAATTGTAAGTAAAACAAAATCTCATTGTTTCAAACCTAAAAAAAAAACCGAAGAAAATCTCTCAGGGGCGATTATCTTGTTGAAATGTCATCCTTGTTCACCCTTTCATCTGACTGCATTGTTTAACAATTCTCTCCCTTTCTTTAATCACGCTTCGTTCTATTTATAAAAAAAAAAAAAAGTCTCAATACAACAAGGATGTCTTCGGCAGACGACATTGTTATTCTGACATTTTCCCGCCAATTTGAACACCTAGCCAAACGTTATTTGAACATGTACGCTGAGACGCTTCCACGAAAGTAATCGACATGTCCGCATAGATTTACGTGCCGTCCCTGTACCTCGTGTTCCAGTGATTCTAATGTCCGCAGTTGAGTGCTCTCCTTTTTTTTCTCTCGAGAAAATCTATACGAGATTTTTTTTTAAAGTAAAACATTAAGATCCTGGTTTAGCATCTTTTAAAAAAATGTAATAGTAGCAGATCAACTTTTTTTTAACCGCAAAGAAAAAGGGGGCTGAAAGTTATCGATATGTGTCAATGATATGATTGGTTTTTGACATCAGTAATGTCACTAAATGAACTTGACATCAGCAATGTCACTAAATGAACTTGACATCGGTAATGCCACTAAATGAACTTGACATCGGTAATGCCACTAAATGAACTTGACATCAGTAATGCCACTAAATGAGCTTGACATCAGCAATGTCACTAAATGAACTTGACATCAGTAATGTCACTAAATGAACTTGACATCAGTAATGCCACTAAATGAGCTTGACATCAGTAATGTCACTAAATGAACTTGACATCAGTAATGTCACTAAATGAACTTGACATCAGTAATGTCACTAAATAAACTTGGCATCACGTATGTCTTTTTTTTTATGTGGTTTATTCAGATTTTACTTTTACTTACAATAACACTCAAGAGAAACAGGTTAACGCATCCACGTCCAGACCATATACTACTGTTGAGCAGTCAAGGTTATTGAGAAGTTGTATATAGTGCATGATCATTGACACTGTTCATTGCAATATACCCGCTCGAGTTCATCAATGATGCTGCCATTAATTAAGGTTAACACCGTACAGAAATTGTTCAAACTTGACGATCATTTGGTTGTCTCTTGTCCTCTGTTGTAGACACGATCGAAGTCCTTGACATTGGGATTCCTTCAAAAGGAACTGTCTTTAGTTTCTATGGAAGATCGACGGTTCCAAGAAACATGAATGACTTTGTTGTTGCGTTTAGCAGCCGACAAGCATGAATTCCTATTGTAACAATGGACCTCATTCACCAATCGTAAACAAAACAACATTTAGTCACGTGATCATATTGCTAAAACAACGAAAAAGAATGTCACGTGACAACCATCATGAATTAAACATGAGATCGTAAATTATATAGAAGAGATAGAGCACCACGTGGCTAGATATTGTTTGTTTACGATTGGTGAATGAGATCTATTTTTATGTACAACAAAGTGTACTTAGAACTTGGTTAATCAAAGCAGAAAATGTTCTTGTACATCACTCAGTCATTATCATATTGTGTACAAGTCATGTGTCCAGCGCCATTGTATGTATTCACTTTGTAAACCGGAAAAATAGTATGCTAATAAAAAAAACCCAAAGCGTTTAATAAGTGTAATTGTATCAGTAAGTTTGGATCAGTCATGTAATTAAATTTGTAATAGATCTAGAATCTAGACCAACAACAATAAATCTGTGCGATTAGAAATATTTGTACCAATTGTTTTTATATAGCGCTGTAGTGTAATAGAGTTGATTTGCTGCGTGCGTCCAGCGTGTCAGAAGCTCGTGTCCAGTGTGTGTGTGTTTCATGTCTAGTGTGTGTGTGTGTGTGTACACAGACTGCATCAGTGTTATGAGAGACGTGCTGGTTTCATTCACTGTTTACTGTAGTCTGATTTTGTCGAATAAAGCCATGGTATTGGTATACTAGTGACTTGTCGTTATCATTTCATTCCAAGCGCAATGTCATGCTTAATCTAGAAATTTAGGCACCGGATATTTAGGCACCCGGAAATTTAGGCACCGGATATTTTGGCACCGGTTATTTAGGCACCCGGAAATTTAGGCACTCGAATATTTAGGCACCCGGAAATTAAGGCACCCGGATAATTAGGCACCCGGAAATTTAGGCACCGGATAATAAGGCACTTTTTGACAAGGCGGAAAATTAGGCACCGGATAATTAGGCACACTTTGATTAGCGACCTTAATTTTAAAATTTTAATTTTAAAATGTTAACGTATATTTTATCCTTAGGCTATGGGCTATCGGTCATGTTATAATAAATAGCCACTATAACGATTCTAATAAAAGAAAAGCTCACAAAATGGGGAAAATGACAATCATTAAAATGTGTGGAAAAATGACTCCTGAGTCATTATATAATATAGACATCACAGGATTCAGGGGAGGGGAGGTAGAGATGATTCTCCACTCATTGCTTCAGTCTCACCAGCCCCTATAAGGTTGGCTGGTGAACTACCGTCACCGATAGCCCATAGCCTAATGATAAAATATACGTTAACATTTTAAAATTAAAATTTTAAAATTAAGGTCGCTAATCAAAGAGTGCCTAATTATCCGGTGACTAATTATCCGCCTTGATAAAAAGTGCCTAATTATCCGGGTGCCTAAATTTCCAAGTGCCTTAATATCCGGTGCCTAGATATCCGTAATAATGCGGTGACTAAATATCCGGGGCCTAAATTTCCTAAATTCGCTTTTAGCCAATATCATTAGTGCGCTGTGATCATATCACTTGTCTGGACCATTTAGGAAAATGGAGGGGAGAGAAGGGGGTTTCTGTGTACGATTTCTTTTCCTTACCAAACAAAATAAATAATTACCAATTGTTAGTTAGCTAATTGGTTGTCTTTTTCATTTTAACTTGTCATGTACAAGAAATAATCGCGCAAGGTTTCAACTTGATCCGAGAATGGGTGTAGGAGAAATAACTTTTTTTTTTTTTTTTTACATTTTTTACTAGACAGACAGACAGACAAAGTGAGTTTATATAAATTTGTAGAAATCCACATACCGAGACAGTTCCGGAACTTGATCAATGTCGTCTATTGACTTGACTGCAATCAAATTTTTTTGTTGGTTAGATTGCTTCTGACTATTCCTTTTTAAAAATGTTACATAAACTCACTTCGTCTGTCTGTCTGGTAAAATTTTGTACAATTTATTTCTATCACTTTTCATTTTCGAATCAAGTTGCAATTTTTGCACAATTATTCATAGTCGATGACAATACACGATTCCTTTAAAAAAATAATAAATTAACCATTATTTTGATTGCTTAGTGATATTAATAAGTTTTGTTTTATACAGAAAGGGGAGTAACACCTTGCAGTATTAAGATATATTACAGTGATTTTAGAGTTTGTTCCCCTTTATAAATTAAAAAAAAATATTTTTTTTCAGTTTTGCTTCTTCTCCATAATTTCGGCAATAGACTTTTACTTGCTTAGACATGACAGGCCTATCATAGGAACAATGTAAGAATTTATCTTTAAGGTTCTGACTGTCATTCAAAGTGATCCATTTTCTTGGGGGGTCCCGACAGGCCCATTTAGGCAACACCCCACCGGGCATTTTGTCTAAACACCTATGCCGCCCCCTGGATGTATGTAGATTATAAAAATTACTGAAGATATTTAGGGTACCCCCCCAAAAAAAAAAGTCTCATCTGTCTCATTGCGACATCACAAATAAATTATTATAAGAATGAGTTAGGGGTCTACAAACGGGTTTAGCCGAGCTGAGAGGTCAATGGTCAGATGCCATGTGCGCCAATAAACAGGAAGCATTCAATAAATTTCCGGAAGTGGCTCGGAATGGACTGACACAGCTGTTGACGTCATTCAAGGGCGGATTTTTTTTTCTTTTTTTTTTCTTATCTCTTTAAGGTTTTGACCGTCGCTACTTTCAACTTTGAGGTGGTCATTCCCTAGAGGTCAAAGTTCAATGTACTCCAGCTCATTACGATGTGTCTCGGCATCTTTGAGACATATGTTTGCATATTAATTAACTCTATATATAGCATGGCTGTGTCTTATTCAGTATACATTAGATCTGGACGAAGTGGCAGTCTCCTCTCTAGTCACAGACGTAAAATGTTTGTTTGTAAAATGTTTGTTTGTAAAATGTTTGACATGTTCCTTCAGAGTTGAAGACAGTTTACTTCTTAGTCCAAACCTCCCGCAGGACGACGGGGGATGGGAGCGGGCAGGGTTTGAACCCTCGACCGTCGAAAAGTCCGAACGACAGTCCAGCGCGCAAGCCGCACGACCAGGCAGCCATCCTACGTAGGACGTGATCATCTTTGTTTTTTTTTTTTTTTGTTTGTTGAAATAACGTCTGTATTTTATAAGATGAAGGCTAAAGCAATTGAAAAACTTCATACCACTTTCAGTCGGACGTGTTTTACTGTCATTTATAGTTCCCAGGAAGTTCATAGAAGCCTAATTCTTAAAGGCCTGGTTCTGTGTGAGTGTTTATAACATTCGTGTGTGAGTGTTGCTCGTGTTCCCGTCTATATTGCCATTGTCATAGTAGCTCTGCTGAGGTGGACAATTGTAGTCAAATCGGTATTCCGTTTCTATGACCAATAAAATTATCTTATCTTATGTTATCTTATATTATATTATATTACATTATCTAGTTAGCTTATGAAGTTTCGTGTAGAATACCGGAGGGACTGACTATTGGAAAGTTTGATCGGACGATTTAGAAACAAGGGGGTGCTGTGGCTGAGTGAGAAAGCGCTTGGCTTCCGAACCGGGGAGCCCGGGTTTAAATCCTGGAGATGCCTGCGATTTTTAGTTTTGGAATCTTAAGGGCGCCTCTGAGTCTCTAATTGGTACCTGACATTAGTTGGGGGAAATTGAAGAAGGTGGATCGTTGTGCTGGCCACATGACACGCTCTTTTCCCGTGGGCCACAGAAAAAGATAAATCTGCTCTATAAGAGTGCAAGGTCTGAAAGGGGAACTTACTTAACTTCAGAAACAATTTTATTACGTGATTATTCCTCTTTGATTATCGGTGACGTAAATTGCATTTCTTTACACTAGTAGGGTCTCAATTTGTGTTTTTCGCAATACCTCTATTCAAGTCACTCCTTCATGGAGGGTGGACGCTGATCTCAAAAATGGCTCTAACGATTTTCCTAGAAATTTAAAAGTTGATGTTTATCGCTGAGAAAAGAATAACTAGCTCGTTGGCCACATGAGGAAAACTCTACTTTGCTCATTACAATTTTTCAAAGTAAAAAAAAAAAAAATTGTTGTGTAATTATGTTTCTTGTTGTGTTTTGTGAACTGATCTGTTCTAGTGTGTCAAAATGTCATGGTGTCCAGGTCAGCTTTTGTGTGTGTGTGTGTACTGTGTTATTGTGAACTGTTTTGTTATTCTTGTTCAATAAAGCCTAGCATCAAGACATGTCTTCCTGTAGTATTTTATTAGGTCACTACATAAATAAATCTAAATTTTGCTTAAGACTTATAAATCTATCTAGGTCAGATGGCGAAACAAAATCTCTAGCTACAGCCTATGCGAAACAACTCCGTTAACAGCAGACGACATTGCAAGACTGGCGCAGAGACTGGAACCCACAGACAGGCCGTTAGATCAAATCCAACATGGAGGAGATTGGTAGATTAAGAGAAAAAGGATGGCAGGATGGACATGGACCCAGCAAAGGGGAACTGCCCAAAAGAGAGTCTCGATTGTGAAATGCTAAAGGGGCCCTATGCTCCAATGGAAGTCAATAGGATAAGTCTAGATCGAACGTCCAGCGAAATTTAAGTCGAGACTTTGGGCAGTTATTGCGTAAACAAATACGCTGACCTGCAAATAGCACAAAAATAGGACACCCTCGTTAACCATGGGCCACAGAAACAGATGACCTTTACATTATCTGCCCTATAGACTGCAAGGTCTGGAGGAGGAATGTGAGTGAGATTGAATGCTGTCAGTTTTAAATCCACCTTTGTTTAACGACTTCCCCTAATGGACCTCATTCACCAATCGTAAACAAACAACATTTAGCCACGTGGCGCTCTGTATCTTCTATATAATTTACGATCTCATGTTTAATTCATGATGGTTGTCACGTGACAGTTTTTCCATTGTTTTATCAATAAGATCACGTGACTAAGTGTTGTTTGTTTACGATTGGTGAATGAGGTCCAATGAACTCAAGTAATAACTAGAGCCCAACTCTTCAATAAAGTCTCATAGCCGCAGCCACAATGTTCCTTGTTCCCTCCCCCCCCCCCCGGTGGAAAAGGTGGAGGACCCTGCCGAACTTCCACACCACTGATGCACATAACGACATAACTGGGAGGGTAGTACTAGGGAGTGATGAATTGATCCTCTTGGGAAAAGTTGTATAAGAAATTAATTTAAAAAAAAAACACAGATTGCTTAAATCAACTTTCTAAATTTTTCATTTTACGAACGCAATACACACAATCGCAAACACATAGATTAAGAATTACAGTTACACACAAAAGGATAAAGGCCAACCCAACACAGTATGGTTGGATGAAATTCTGTCGCTACACACAAAATACGATATTTTTTTATTTTTTTTTTACAATCCAGTGCGTTTGTTTTTTTTACAACTTTCATAAAATTCACAACGGGAACCTTGGCCTTGACCTTTTGGCAGACGATACTTTATTACTTCGAGTCTATTAATTCCTGAATTTTAATTTTTTTTAAATTTAATTCTACCAATACACAAATCTCGCCCCGACGGTGCAACAGACCCAAGGTTAGGTTAAGGTGAAGATTTTTTTATTGTTTGTTTTACTCAACGTTTCTTGCTGTTCGTTATAATGATGTCATATTGAATCACGTCTCTTGCTGTTCGTTATAATGATGTCATATTGGATCACGTCTCTTGCTGTTCGTTATAATGATGTCATATTGGATCACGTTTCTTGCTGTTCGTTATAATGATGTCATATTGGATCACGTTTCTTGCTGTTCGTTATAATGATGTCATATTGGATCACGTTTCTTGCTGTTCGTTATAATGATGTCATATTGGATCAAGTTTCTTGCTGTTCGTTATAATGATGTCATATTGGATCACGTTTCTTGCTGTTCGTTATAATGATGCCATATTGGATCACGTCTCTTGCTGTTCGTTATTGTGATGTCATATTGGATCACGTTTCTTGCTGTTCGTTATAATGATGTCATATTGGATCGGATAAACTTACTGATGTTATATTTGTTTTCTGCAGGTATTACCAGTTAGGTGTAGAAAGTATTAGTTCCATATATATATATTGGTCGTATGGTTGACACGGGATGAATGTTTATTTACTTGTATCTTCAACTGACGATATAAAGCTAGTTAAAAGCGGTCCTTATTTTTATCGTGATTTGTTTTTTCTGTACGGATATTGTTCAACATTTGTGTTCTCAAGTCTGGATATTATGGATTACAATGTGTACTTGATAATAAGCTTATTCGGATATAATATTTTCGTAACACTCAGAAATAAGGTAGCAGTTTCATATGTTCTACCTTATCTGGGGATTAAGTCACAATCAGCCAGGTAAGTGATCACTAATTCATCATTATGTGTATGGATACCTTTTTTTTTTGGCAGCTGTAATAGATTAAAACAACATGAGCTTCAATAAACACAATGATTTGATTAGTCTCTAGCTATGTTCTTTACTCCAGCCACTTGTTCTCTAAACTGACTTCCTTTTACAAACAGTCCTGAAACCTCGCTGTTCACTCAACCATGTACACTCAAGGTCCACTGGTCATTTCATACACAGGGACACACACTGCACTACCAGCCACGCAAAACACATACACTTACTATCACAGCAGCCTCAACGATCAGGAGACTTTTCTTCTTCTTCTTCGTTCTTACTTTACATTATGGAGGGTTCAGATCAGTAATCTTATATCTGAGATGAACAGAGCAGTGGTTTCCAGATCAGGCAGATCAGATCAGTAATCTTATATCTGAGATAAACTGCGCAGTGGTTTCCATATCAGGCAGTTTAGAGCAGTAATCTTATATCTGAGATGAACTGCGCAATTGTTTCCAGATCAGGCAGTTCAGATCAGTAATCTTATATCTGAGATGAACTGCGCAGTGGTTTCCAGATCAGGCAGTTCAGAGCAGTAATCCTATATCTGAGATGAACTGAGCAGTGGTTTCCAGATCAGGCAGCTCAGATCAGTAATCTTATATCTGAGATGAACTGCAAAGTGGTTTCCAGATCAGGCAGTTCAGATCATTAATCCTATATCTGAGGTGAACCGCGCAGTGGTTTCCAGATCAGGCAGTTCAGATCAGTAATCCTATATCTGAGATTAACTGCGCAGTGGTTTCCAGATCAGGCAGTTCAGATCAGTAATCTTATATCTGAGATGAACTGCGCAGTGGTTTCCAGATCAGGCAGTTCAGAGCAGTAATCCTATATCTGAGATGAACCGCGCAGTGGTTTCCAGATCAGGCAGTTCTCCGTATAGTTTTTTTCTCTATAGGAGGATTTCGGGGCCAGTCTGATTCGGGACTCTTGATATAGTATGCAGCTTTGAAGGACATGGTCAGCATTCTCTGTTGATTCTCCACAAGGGGTGGTTTCGCTCGTCCCGACTCTAAGCTTCCGGAACATATGTTGTCTCATGTTGTCTCAATTATGCGTTGGGATCAGGAGACAAATAAGATTGTTATTTTTTTTACAAATCTTATCTCAACTCACTTTGTCTTTCTGTCTGGTAAAAAGTTTGTACACGTTATTTCTCCCACACCCATTCTCGGATCAAGATGAAACTTTGCATAATTATTTATTGACATAGCCATGACAAGACAGGAATCAATAACAAAGTTAACCGATTAGTGAGTTAATTACCGGTAATTAATCATTTTGTTTGATACCAACAAACGAAAATAATCCTTCAGTAATCATATATTTGGCTTAATATGTAACGTTTAGTCCCATTAGATCATTGTTAACGCTATTTCTACCACTCGCATTATCTACCACTCGCATTATCAAGTTGATAGTTTGAACAATTATTTATTGTGTCTAACAAAACAAACAAGCAAATAAGCCAATTAAATATTGGTAATAAATTACTTAGTTTAATATCGAATAAGGGAAATAACTTCTACATTATTGTCATTTTAACTATTGTGTCACAGCACCCCTAGACGAAAGTCAAGGGGCAGATGAGACAAAAAAATCTATTAAAAATTAATA